>JANHGN010025175.1:73095-97180 GCA_024605025.1 Megaceryle maxima | reverse complement strand
TTCCCTTCCCTTCCCTTCCCTTCCCTTCCCTTCCCTTCCCTTCCCTTCCCTTCCCTTCCCTTCCCTTCTCTTCCCTTTCCCCTTCCCTCTTCTCTTCTTGGGGCTGCTGAGAGAAGTCTAGAAGTATTAGGCAGGGGGTAGACGTCTTCTCTCTGCATGATAGCACTTCATGTAGCTTTGTATGCTAGCAAGGTACTGAACTGACTGTGTTAGGGCACAGGAATCTGCTTGCCTGGGAAGCTGGCAGTAGTGGCATGAGAGAAGAGTCTAACCTGTGGGACTGAGGATGAGTAAGTGAGGTTCAAACAATATCTGGAAGGACAGATGCTATACTTAGGATGGTAAAAAAAGTGGAAGAGTTGAATATTTAGCAAAGACGGTGTGGTTTCTGCTGTGCGATACTGAGTCAGTTGCTTGCCCTAGGGCACAGAGGCAGTCTGCATGTTAGAAGCATGCTGGACTCTTGTTCCAGAAGTCCAAAAAGAATTTGGGTTGTACCACAACTTGTCATTTCCTTCTTTTCAAAAAAGGTTTTGTTGAATTTGACATTCAGATATGAGTGAAGGAGCCATTGAGGACTATGGTTGTTGCTTACAGTTCTTAAAACAGCTGTTCCAATGCCCTTAGGGACAAATTGTTATGAATATTATTTTGACGTGGAATTTTGTGCAAGCTCACTCACCTGATGAGACTTCAGTGACTTGCGTCACTGAATTTGGGCAGTGTAGTTATTTGTGGTCAGTGTAATTGTTTGTAGGCAGTATAATTACAAGTTTTGCTTGGATAGTACTAAAAAAATGTTAGATTAGTGGAGCTATAGCATTTTCCTGTCTGTGGAAGATGGTGGCCACCATTTCCCAGTCATCATCCTATTTGTACTCTTTTAAGTCATTAACATTTTCAAAGTCACTAATACTGTCTCTTTTGCTTGTAGTTACATCACAAGTTTACTTGAGGGTCTATATATGAAACCTTGTCTCATTGCTGGTCTAAAATGCTGGACTTCTGTTGCTGTGACTTCTTGTGACAAGGCTCTCATTCTCTGCAACAGTTAGCTGGAGCCTCTTCCACCCTGGTATAGTCTCCATGACTTACAATTCCCTCTCCACTTTGGAGGGATGGATCATACCTCTCATCTGTCTTTTCTTGTATTCTGGATATATGTTGCCCTTTCAGTGTTTTCCATGCTTGTGCTGTGACCTAGAGGTCTTCCTTCCTCCTTGAGTTGTGCAAGTCAGCTGAGACATCATAAATACGGCTCATGCCGTGCCCTAGAAGAGTGTGTTTTGAGATGCCAGCTCATAAGAGCAATTGGGTGGAAGGGCATTTACCTCCTTAAAAAGGCCAGAGAAGGGGGTACAGAGGTTACTAAAAGAGCAAGTGCTCTAGCTCTTGAGATACAGTTGGAGTGGAGCAGTACTGGGTGCAAAGGTGTTGTCTTCCTCTTCTCATGGTCTTATTTAAAATTTTTTTTTGCCTGTTAAAACCTTCAAATTCCAAATAATTCTTCAGTCTTGGATGATTTAGTAATGGTATTGGTTTTCATATTTTTATGAACTCAGAACAGAAAAAAAGAAAGAAAAAAAACCCAGTTGATTTAAATTATTTGCATTTTTTCATAAAAGACATGACATCAGAATGTATGTTTTTAAACAAAGAAGGGATAATAATAAATTATTTTTCTGCAGAAGGCATTGATTCCTTCAGTACTAAATATATCTCAGTGTGCAAATGCTTTTTAATACAAGACATACAGTTTCTTTCTGAATTCCTCAGCTATGCCTTTTTTAGTACTGTTACGTGTTGTTTGCTTAGTTATCTGGTTTCTATACCTCAGAAAGGGTAACGGTCATTTGGGAGGAACTGTGGGAAGCTGGAACGTAAATTCCTTATTGTAGATATTGCACATTTCTGACTCACAGTTCTTCAGTTGTGTAAGGAGGAAATCTGCTTGTGGGCTCTGATAATTTAAAAAAACCCAACAAATAGAAGTATACAAAAATAAAGTTTTCCAGTAACCTACATTAGGAAACTTCCAGGAAGCTGAAAAATTACATTTTATGCAAGGTATTTAATAAGCTCATTTATATGCTTGCAGAAAACTTGCCCTTAGTAAACTGTTAGTTTGAAAATGACTGTTACTGCTGGTGAAAAGGCACCAGATAAGAGCCCCATGAATAAAGCCACAGTCCAGGCCACTTTGCTGGTGTGCCCCTGCTCCAATATGCTGAGGGAGGGGACACTTTCTAACCAAGATGTGGGACTTTTTGCCTCTGCCTTGTTTGGATGCTGCCAGGTAGTATGCACTTGATAAGAGATTATACAAGGCGACTGGAATTAAAGCAATTTATATAGAGGGCGAAGGTATCTGTTACATGTAAACAACTTTTAATTCCAGTGGTGGTGGCCAGGTCTTAACTCCTGTGATGTCTGTAAATGAAACATTTGTCTTGCCCAAGTCTGAACTTTATCATGAGTCTCATAATGAAATGCTTTATGGTTATGCTGCTCCTGGTTCCTAGCATTATGGACATGGAGGAAGATACCAACATTCATTAAAACGCTTTGTCTCTCGTGGATGTGAAGAAATGTATGAGTATATTGCCTAAGGGTGGGAAACCAAAAAAGTAAATGACTAGAATCATAAAATGATTAAATAAAAAACTAACCTCATGAATTTCTGAATCATGTTGGGAGATTTGTATTACCATATTGCCTAGAAGCACTTGTCATGGACTATAACCCTTCTGAGTGAGGGTTTTTACAGATGCAGAAAAAAAGACAGTCATTGCCACAGGGGCAGCCTGCATTGTAAGTATTAAGCAAATAATAAAATAATAAGAGTAGGCAGGGGAACCTGTATTGTCTGGCCTGATAAGTAAAAGCTTTAACATACCAGTAACCTAATTTTTGTCTAGGTCTTTGCAGGCATGGGGGCAGAGGAGAAATTGAAGGAGGATAATGGGGTGGTGATGTTGCTAATAGTCCCATGTTAAGGACAACAAAGGGAAACCAGAAAGATTCTTGCTTAGAAGTTTAACTCAATCAGAAGCATCTCAGTACTGAATGAGAAATGATAGGCAAGGTGGCAATAGGCTATGAAAGACTTTGAAGGTGAAGATAAGCTATTTATGCTTTATAGAGTAGAAAAGGGTGCTCATCAGAGGAATAGAAAGAAGGAGTTAAATTAGATTTGTTGCAGGATTGTGATTAGACTATCAGCAGGGCAGTCTTGCACTGGCAAGAAAAAGAATGAAGGGGTGAGACAACAATAACCAAATGTTTAAGCTTGAAGGATATGAAATTAGCTAAACTGGTGGGATGTGTGTGTGTTTTGTTTTGTTTTTTTAATTTACAAAATTAATCTTTGAGATTTATATAGCATTTTGAGGTGAAGGTCTATATAGTTGTGAGTCCAGTACATCACAGTAGTTCTTCGTCTCAAGTGGCAAACAAAATGGACGTGGTGGTTAAGGTTTGCTGGAGGTACAAGGAGTTCTCTATTTCTGTTTATAGAGTTGGATGTATGGGTCACCTGTGATGAGAATTGGTAATCTATGCTAAACACTTCAGTTTGGAAGGAGGAGACAAGTATAAGGTAGAGAAACACATCTGTGAGTTACAAACATGGTAAAATTTGTGTTTGCACCAATAAAACAGATAGGAAGATGAGATCTTGACATCTGGAGGAGAAAGGGTTGATATCCAGCAAGGTTCACATGATTGCTGGTGAGTTGAAAACTGTAACGGGTGCCAGGTGAAGACCAAGGTGACAGAATAATAGACTTGATCCATAGTTGCGTGAATCAACAGGGGAGAGCAAAGATACCTTCAGGCCAGGTTAAATCTGAAGTTTTGAGAATATTTGGGTTTTTTTATTATAGGTTATGGAACATGCTGTGCTATATGTCATATATAATAATTATTGTGATATATTTATTTAAAAATTGTGTTGGAGGGACAGACAAGACCTACAGGAAATGTGAATAGGGAAGGGTCAAAGAGGTGGTAAGTAAAGTCACTGAAAACAGAGAAATTGGACATGAGATAACACCAAAGGGACTAAAAGCAGCCAGTTTGTGGAGGAGAAAACCCAGCAGCCTTCAGTATGGAAGACATTAACTGAGTAAAACAGTCCAGCAATAGCAATAATAAAGAAATACGAACATAACATCCAACTTCACTCAGAAGTACAGTGTTTTGCAGTTCTGCCACTCTTCTCTGGTGAGACCTCACCTGCAGTACTGTGTCCAGCTCTGAAGCCCTCAGCACAAGAAGGGCATGGACCTGATTGGAGCAAGTACAGAGGAAGATCACAAAAATGATGAGAGGACTGGAACACCTCTCCTACCAGGACAGGCTGAGGGAGTTGGGGTTGTTCACCCTGATGAAGAGGTGGCTCCAGGGAGACCTTAGTCTTCCAGTACCTGAAGGGGGGCTACAAGAAAGCTGGAGAGGGACTTTTTACAAGGGCATGTACCAAGAGGATGTGGGACAATGGTTTTAAGCTAGAGAAGGGTAATTTTAGATTGGATGTTAGGAAAAAGTTCTCTGAGAGTGGTGGAACACTGGAACAGGTTCCCCAGGGAGGTGGTAGAGGCCCAATCCCTGGAGGCGTTCAAGGTTTGATGAGTCTCTGAGCAACCTGATCTAGTTGAGGATGTCCCTCCTCACTGCAGGGACATTGGAGTAGATGACCTTTGGAGGTCCCTTCTAACCCAGCGCATTTTATGATTCTATGATTCAGCAGTTACTTGATCTTGACAAAACAGCCAAACCAGGTATCATCCCTGCTAAAAAGCAGCACACCTCAAACATTCAGAAATATCCTGGACTTCAAAACTGCTAACACCATAATATTGCTATATCAAGCTTTTGGGAACTGGAAGAGTTAGATATGTTTATTTACTCTTCAACCTTAATTTGTCCTACTTGTGCAGATACCTACTTTGTATACATTTTAATAACAGCTTTCAATGTGATGTGATGATTCATGAAGTAACCAGCAAATATATCTAGGCTTCTTCACTGAACGTAAGCTGTTCTTCTTGTCAATGCATGCTAGGTTCCCCCTGAGCTCTCTGTTTCCTTTTATTCAGACAAAACTGTCCATAGCATCTTGCTAAGTTTGCCCTTCTTTGTGTTGTTGGCATGTATTCTGAAAACCCATCACAAGTTGACAGCATTTCCCAGTGAGGTTGTTGGTGGGGCTAAGACAAAAGGTGGGTGCCATGCTGCTTACTTGGGGAACACCTGCATGAGATGAGTACCAGCAGCTCTTCCAGGCTTTACAGAGCTGCTGAACGGTGGTTTTCAGATCACAGCTCCAATGTAGCTGCTGCAAGTTTGTCTACAGCATTTTAGACTTAGCCCTTGCCTTCATGGGCACTTTAAATATCCAGAAGTGCTAGAAGTCTGACTAGTTTGTCCAAATACGTTACCCTACCATCAGGCTAAAGAAGTGTTTTTTGTATCTAGAGCATTTTCTACATTTTTTGTACATCTACAGCAGCAGAAAATTTGTGGAAACAAATCTGCATTTGCATTCTTGATATTTTTTGTTGTTGTTGTTTGTTTGATTTACCATAAAGAATGCTAAGAAAAGAACTTGGTATAAGTCTCACTTATTTTATGAAAGCAATTGTCCTAAGATCTCTGTGATTGCTTGTGTGGCATGGGTGAACAGGGCAGAGTTGGGGCATTTACAAAGCTTTTTTTTTCATATATTCAATAGCCCCTTCTGGATAATTACTTAAGGATATGTCACTTAGAAGGTGGCACTTTTTCCCCTAACATGAACTCATGACAGGGCCCAATATTTTTATAATGCTAAATCAGGTGTTTAAGATGCCAAGATGGAATCGTTTGAGTGGAACTGGGAGAGTGAAAACACAATCTGTGGTGCCATCTGCTGGATTTTTAAGGAAGTAAAAAAAAAAAGTTTCACACTACATTTAAAAAGAATTGAAAATGCAACCGTGCATAAAAGTGACCCAAATCTTTGGCATTTTTACAAAATCTGTGCAGACAGAGAATAAATATGCAAGTGCACCATTTTGTCAGTTTTTAATTTTCAGTGTATATGTGCAAATATTTTGGATAGGTATACACTATAGGCATTTAAAAGTAAACCAGCAAAAAAAGCAGTTAACAGCCTGTTAATAAAAAAAAATACTTTCTTGGATTGTAATTTTAATATCTGCTTAGTGGAGATGATTGCAGAGTATAAATATACCTCCTGGGCCAGCTCAAAAGGACACAAAACCATAAATTATAACTTCTGTGTGGTTTGACACACCCTTTCTGTTCAGTCAATATTGTAGATTACCTCAATGTCCATGTTCTGTTCTCCTAATGGTACCAGTGAGTCATCTGAAAAGTTTAAGGTATGTAAGATGCATGACATGAGCATCTTCCAAGGTTTACAGGTTTTAATAAGTACATGAAGACATGAGTAAAGCTTTGCAGAATTACTTGTCAGCATTTTTTTAACTGGTTTATACTGTAAAAGTAAAATACTGAATATTCAAATGAAAATGTGATACATGTATGACACAACTAAAGCAGGTGTGTTTTGTTTTTGGTTTTTGTGTGTGTGAAATGCCTTTGAATAAAACGTGGAGAGGAACCCACCATTTTTTCTTGGGGGAAAAACCCTAGAAATCTCAACATATGTTGATATATATATATATATATAGTTTAAAAGTGAATGGGTCAGTTCTTTCACTGTACATGAAAATGATAGATTGGTTTTTTTTGTCTTGCCCTACAAGCAGTGGTGCCAGCCTCTCATTTATGTGTGGTAAAGTCCTGAGGCTGATGTGCCTCTCCAAGCAGCTCAGTCTCTTCTGAATTTTAGCAACAGATGATAGTTTATTTTCAGTCTACTGAGATCTGATGTGCCCAAAGTTTCAGTCACACAAGTACATGCTACCTGTGCGAATGTGAAATAGCAGGGAGCCTCACCAGCAGAGCCAGTTTATGTGGATGCAGCTGTTTTGTTGGGTGGTGTAGAGGTCTTTCCTTGTCTGCTAAGTAAGTGCTACGTAATAAAATGTGGAGCAGTACTGAAGTCTTGGACTATCCGATGATGCTGATGGCGATATAAATAGTTCCAAAGGCATAGGCACTTCTGTGTTTCCTGCAAAGTATGAAGTTTCACACAGAAATGTTACAAAGAGATGCTCTTGGAGGTACTCAAATTTTTATTGCGTTGAGACACTGTATTAAAAAAGGTAGATCTATTAAGCAGAAATGTGGCTATAGTGGTACAGTAAAAAAATGACTACTTCAGCAATAGTAAACTGTAAACATAAGTATTTTAAATATTAAATATGTAAAATATGGCAAGTATGTAAGCTTAATGAGAATTTTAATGTTTTCTGCCATATACACCTGTAGGGATATTTTTCTAATTAGTTCAAAATTTATATCTAATAGTTTTTACTTAGTTTCTTGTGCAACAGCTGCTGATAGGTTTGTGGATTAAAGGATCAATTGTTAAGGAACAGATAAATAAATACATTTTCTTTTGATAAGATCAAAGGTTTGCAGTTCCAAGTCAAAGGACATTTAAACTGAGTAACAAGAATAGTTATTAACTTTTATGTACTGTTGCTAAAGGCACTACCACAGAAAAAAAACAACCCACAAACCAACCAACCAGAGACAAAAAGCTTTTACAAAACAGAATTACTGGAAGATATGTTTTCCACTTAAGATTTTTTTTTTCTACTGCAAAATATACGTTAAGAGAATCTATTGAAGTTACTAATTTCGAACATTAATACTAATTTTTAGTAAGAACATTTGGTCAACATTTTAAAACTAAATAAGAATTTCACTGTATTTATTACTGTATTGTTACAGAACACATCTGAAATACGATGTTAACAATTATTTATTAATAGATACTGTAAAATCTGAATAAACTAGTGTCATACTTGTATCTTGATCTCCACGGAGACTCTAAGGAGAGTACACTTGCAGTGCATTGCTCCCTCTGGATATACTCTGCCTCCTGTATTTCTCAGTTTTGAAGGAAAATTTCTATGAAACTTCTCCAGTCTCACTTATACAACTCCACTGTAAAGTCCTAGAATAGTTTCCTCTGTTTTTTGTTCTAATATTTTGCCTTGTTTTTTTTTCCCTTCATCTTTTGAGGCTGTGTGGGTGAGGAAACCTCCCTTTTCTGGGTATGCCATTGACCTCAGTAGTAAACTAGATGAATTTTGAAGAGCATGATGAAAAATGTTGTAGATAAATGCGTATATTTCTCTTATATAGTAGCCTCATTGCTCTTTCTGTCGGAGGGCATTGAATTGATGTCTGCCTCAAAGATCCCCCAGGCCATAGTATCATATGCAGTTATTAACTCTTTAACATAACCTTAAGGTGCTTGTCTACATTAAGGGATATTTGATAGACTTAAATTGTCCTTTCTTCTGATAAAAATGTGCTCTATAGCCTGGAAGTTAAGGAACAAACTCAAAAAATACTCATCTCTATTTTAGCACTTCCTTAATGCTTAATATAATTCTGTATAAGGCAGAACTGTTGAGAAGGCTTGCTGACACTGTTATAGAATACCCAAAGATACAGAGATCCTGTCATTCCTCAAAAAGGTGGGGAAGGTGGTTAAAACCTGGCAAAAGAAGTATTTGAACCAGACCAGCCCTCTGGGCTGCATAATATTCCTTCTGCTCTGTGAATCTGGCAACTGTTTTCTCTAATTCCATTCCTACTGTAGATAAAACGTTAGGATTTCTCCAGTAAGGCAGAGCATGACATCCAACATAAGCACTTGATTTTGAACCCATCATGGATTAAAGGGTCTGACACTGATTCAGAAAGTAAGAAATCTCTAAATAAGTGATGTGATACTTACTTATAAAGAAAGCGATACCCATTTATAAAGAAGAGAAATCTCCTCTCACTTAAGTTTTGCTTGGTGGCTTGTACATTTTTCTAGCCCTTTGTGCACACAGAACAAAATGTCAGTGTATTAATACACTTCCTAGGCTTCATATGAGATCAAAAAATATTTAGATGTACGCTATCTAACTGAAAAAGAACAGAAAGAGGGTCAGTGCTTGTTGTTCTCTTCCCTTTCCATGGTAGTGAAGAGACAGAGCTTTTAGTTTTGCTGTAGCAGAGGAGAACTGAATTTAGTATCCATGGTTCAATTTTTTAATGGAATATTTGATGTAATAAGAAATTTACCTACAGACCTCTCCATTATTTAATTCCATTCTTTAAGCTGGTTATTATATAAATTCCTGAATGTCTTCAGTTGTTATTATGCATTGTAAGTGAGCAGATCTGTAAGATACATTAAATCATATGTGTAATCCAATAATAGGGCCAGAAGCATTACATTTCTCCAGTATTTTGCCTAATTCTTTTGACCTACTTTTCTCATTTTACTCAATACTGCAAACAGGTTACTAAAAAATAAAACGAAACAAAAAAACCTTTGATATGCCTGCCAAATTTTCATTAGTGTAAAGCATTAAGTATAATCCATCATGTTTGTAGTGAGGGAGAATAGATTATTTAGCTTTTGCTATTGCTGCATTCTCACTAGAACGTGCCCATATGAAATAATTGGTTTTAATGTCAGAGTTGGTTGATTTATGTAGTTAAAAGCAGTGATACTCCTGTCCAAGCGGAATATGTGTATTTTACCACAGTTTCTGTTAGTGAAGTTGAATTATCATTTTCTAGGCTTGAATATCATCTTAAAGTAAAAATACCCCCTTCACCAAAACAGTGTTTCATACAAATACCTCTGATAACTTAAAAGTCAAAACAAGTCCACCACACACACCCCCACACAAAATCCCCCAGAAACATGGAACTGTCTTACTAGAAATGCATTGGTTAAATGGTGTGAGTCTCAATGTTAATTAAGAGTGTAGGTAGCTCAAAGTAGGTAGTGGAGATGAATGATATCATCAGGACCTCTCTAAGGCAACACATCTGCTGTTATCATTTATTAAACTCAAGATTCCCTATTTCTATTTCTAATCTATTTATCTTTTTTTTTTAATGTTATTTCATTTGAAGCAACATCTGGAAATATGAGTGAAAAGCCTGTGGGTTCCACACAGGATGGTGAAAAGACTGTGTTGTTAAATATGCCCTACTGAACTCTCCCCCTTAGGCTGTCTGGGGTCTCTGTTCAAGCTCATGAAAATAAAAGTCAGGAGTTGCATCCTGCCCTTTGCTGCTCCTTTTCTTTTCTGGCTTCAGGAGCTCATGTTCTACCTTCCTCACAGGTCTCTAGTGCTTTGCTCAGAGGAGAGTAAATCAGGAAGCAAAATGATGGGACAACAAATTTTTTTTTTAATTAAGGAGAATTAATTTTTTGTTGGTTCAGGTTCATGCATTAGCTCACTGAATGTCAAAATCAGTGCTTAAGGAGCAGTTAACAGCATGCAGCCAGGAGAAGGAGAGGACCTGGATTTGCCCTTCTGGAAGTGCCTGGACCTTAAGCTTGTTTCCCTGTGAAACTTCATCTTTGACAAAAAAATGTAGAAACCACCAGGAGAACGTGGTTTTCCTCAGAGCTAATACCATCATGATAAGAAAGATTTTATCACTAAATATTTAGTTATTATTGAAGGGAAAGTGAAGGCTCGAGTGCCGAGTGCTGTTCCCCGAGCTCGTGATTAGAAGCTGTGTCTTTTGGGTAGCAAATTGGTCTTTGGGTAGCTAGTTGGTGAGCATAGTGTCAGGCTGTTTGTTACCTGGGGCAACTGGAGAAGTGCTACTTCTTTGAACACCACTCTTCATCTTAGGAATCTCTAAAACTGCTAATACACCTATGTATTCTTACAGCGAAGCTGGAAGAAATGCCTGTAATGATGGACAGCAAACCTTACATAATCTCTCATACTTAACATGAGACAATGCTACAGATTATTGTTGTATAGATTTGACATAGAAAATTGTTCTGAGATTCATATAGGGCCAGTGTGATTGTAGAGTGCCTGTTGAAATCTTGTAAGTTTTATGGTTTAGTAAGTTAGATTTAGAAAACAGAAATGTGACACTCATAACTGACAATTGATTTATATTTTTTATTACACCTGCTATATGAATAATGTTGATTTAAAAACAATGCAAATTTGCCCAGGCAATTATATTTCTGCTTTTATTCTGTACATTGTAGATACTTTTGTTTAGGACTGCATTTTTGTCATCTTTTTATATTTGGATAAATTTCTGGTGAAGTGAAATGATATGCTCACAAGCTTTGAGGTAAACCTTATCAGAATACATATGCCTATTTTTTTTTTTTTCTTTAGATTCTCCTATAGTTTTCCATGTGCAGTATTTATTTGTTATGAGATTCATTTATTATTGTGAACGTGCCAAAAAAATTAGGTAGCATTCTAAACTAAAGAAAGAAATACACAGTAGTATTTCCTCCTATTCTTGCTATATAAACTTTTTTCTCATCTATGCAGGAGGTTGCATCAACAATTTGAAAGCTATAAAGAGCAAGTAAGAAAGATAGGGGAAGAAGCTCGCCGTTACCAGGGAGAGCACAAGGATGATGCTCCAACATGTGGAATCTGTCATAAAACAAAGTTTGCAGATGGTTGTGGCCATTTATGCTCTTATTGCCGGACCAAGTTTTGTGCTCGATGTGGAGGTCGTGTCTCTCTGCGATCAAATAATGTAAGTCTTCTGATGTGTACTCTTAAGAAAAAGCTTCTTTGATATTGTCATGCTGCAAATGGTTCACCTTAACTTCGGCATTTCATGCTTCGTTTTACTTAATTGTTTCAATCATCACTTTGTTATGAGGTGTGTGTAAACTAGAATAATGTATTTAATGATTGTGGAGATACTTAGGATTCATGGAATTAATGATAAAAAAAAAGAATACATAGCATATAGTTCTACTGACTGGTGGCTTGAAGAAAACATACTTGTTTTTCATAGAATGTAAGAAGGTACAACCCCACATTGATAAATTTTTATTGAACTCATTTGCTTTTAGAATTCTTTTTTTTTATAAAGCTTTTCATATACATTCATAGGGGTTCTTATAGGTTTCTCTTACATAAAATAGTCAGGATTTTTGTTAGAAAAAAAAACAACCACTTTTCTTACCACAATGAGAGCGTTATGCCAATTGATTTTAAATTTATTTAAAAAGTAAAGGTATAGATTAATCTGTATTAGGTATCCTACTTTCAGGCAGTTGAGATAAATCTTTCTCCTTCTAATTTATGTGCAGTTAGATGCAGTAGCTGTCCATATTACTGAAGGGTATCCCAGAATACTCTCTGTTCTGTCAATCCCTTACAAGAAACTGGCTACTCACTTTTGTACAAGAGTGGTAGAATTTAAATTTGGAAGACCATTCTTCAGTGATTATTTTTGGCTGATCATCTAGGACTATGATGTGTTATAAAACATTTTCTAAATATACCTTTATTGCATGAATATTTTTGTTACTTATTATGAGATGAGATAACTGTCTCATATGACTTTATGGTGCCAGTCTTTTGTAGGGGAAATGCATCAATGCATTTGTCTCAATACAAATTCAGTTAAAAATGGTCACAGATTTTACAGCAGATAATCATGTTCACAGTGGAATTAGGTTGTGGCCTTTTCACTTTCTTCAAGCTAAACTTCATCTGAATACAGCTTCTGAAGTTTCATGTAAACTAATAGAAAAAGGCAGAAAAAAATGTATTTCATGTTTAGTTTGAAATTTTTCAATAGCCCTGGTGTACTTATGAGGCCATTAAATTAAATTCACAGTCTAAAAAAACTATGTAGGTTTATTGGACAAAAATATTCATCAGTTCATACTTTAATATAAATGGATGCATTACATTGCATCACCTGCAGGTGGTGTCATTAGAGCAAGTCTATGAAAATATTGTTTACTTTGATATGTTATACTATTAATTAAAGTACATATGATACGGTTTATCTTTACTCAGAAAAAAAAGTCTATATATTTTAATTGTTTTTCACCCACTGTTTCAAGACACAGAAATGGAAAACTGTCCATTCATTTGTAAGTTGCCTTTTGTTTATTATATTGTTTATGCTTCTGGGGGTTAGGGTGGGAAAACATGTTTCCTACATATGCAGTAATGTCATCTTTTTATTTTAAGCTTTTTTTAAAATTTATTTTATGTTTTTATCTCCTTGTAGAGAGTTATTAGAAATGCATTTCTTTGAAGTCTGTCTATTAATACTTGCCTATTTTATTCTTTTTCTCTTATTTCTTTCTTTTCTCTTTTTATTCTGCTTCCTTGGATGCTTTCCCAAAGGAGGACAAAGTGGTTAGAATCCATGCTTTTTATAATTTATTATTATAATGTTGTTAGTTAACTGGGAAACATATTAATGTAAAAAAAATGAATTGAAATTTTACAGTCATCCAAAGGGGGGGGGGGGGTAAGAACAGGAATCCTAACACCCAGGCCCTGCTCATCCCCTGGCTGAATATACGCTTCAAAGAGAGCTCAGCAAGGAAACCCAAGGCTGTTGTCAAAATTAGGAAGATAAAAGAAATTGATTAAGAACTGAGAATTATTAATAGGCTAAAAAAGTAGAGAAGGTAATAAAGTATAATAAAGCTTTATTTCATAAAAATGTCTTTGACATTTTTTGACTTTGACTTTTTGCGTGCAAGGTCTTTCCATTAGCTTCAGGAAAATCTAATTTAGGATTTTAATTGCAATTTTACATTGATTGACATGGTCTGCTGCATTTCACTTCTGGCTGCAGCAGAATTTCAGGGAATTCTTGTGAACTTTATATTTGAAATAATATGCATAGGCAAAGTATAACCTCTTAAAACTGGACATGAATTTAGTGAGCCAAGGTGGAGTGAATCCTTTGTGGATGCGTAGTTACCATTTTAAAGATCTGTTAAGCCTTTAATGATCAAGAGCTGGCATATTCACCATGCATGCCTGTGCCTTATCTGAAATAGGTGAGGATTGAGCAGAACCAATACATGTCCACTCTTCTCAGAGAAGGCAGGTCTGCAAAAGTTGGTTATCCAGATTTTAACTTGGAGACGTAGGCAGCACTTCAGCTGAAACGAGTGTAAAGTCATTACAGTCCAATATAGTTTTTGATGTGTGGCTGACGGTGGTAATGCATGCATTATGAAGTGGTGATATGCCCCAACTAACATCGTAGCATAGCTATAATCTGCAATTTGGTTCTGTGCACCCAAAGAAAATGATCTCTTGTCACACCTGCATATTGCAGCAGTTTTTTTTCTAAGGCAAGAGTGTTCTGAGACCATGGTCGTTTTTGTAATGGCTATGAAACAGAACTTGCTACATGTTCCTTCCACTGTTTTCTGTGTAGTACTCTGATCGAAGTGCTGAAATAATCCAGAACTTCCAGATTTTTGAGAGAAGCTTTCAGCTTGATACTGCTTTCTTACAAAGCGGTGCATCATTGATGAATCTGCTGGGGTGTGTGAAAAGGCTACTGCACTTGCAACAGAGTCTTCTTTAGGGCTAGAAACAGCAAAGCTCTTAAGTGCCAGGAGTGATACTTTAAGGTACAGTTTAGCTTTGGAGAGTAATTGAGGTGAACCTCACCTGACCTGCTTATGTGCTTGAGGCATCCTTCACACTTCAGTTTGGAAGAAAAACTTTGCTGTATAACTGAAATTGTGGTAGTATCTGCACACGATAGAGATTGTGTCTTTGATGAGATGACAGCTTAACTGTACATCTTTGAAAAATGTCATTTGGGGTCCAGAAGATAGACTCCACTGTACTTTAAGTGCTCTGAAGACATGTCCTGAAGATATACCTCACTTGTTTGATTGTCTTCCATTCAATTAAATATATCAGTATTGTTTGCATCTGCTTTGATTTAGGTGTTGCTGTGTCAAACTCCAGGCTTCAACTTGCGAAGAAAATGCCCTGATAGTATATGTGAAAATATCTTCTATACCTTGTGATGAAGCTAAGCTACATCTCTTTAACAGCTAAAAAGTTTTGGGATTCAGAGGAGAGTATCCAGTAATTAGCCCTGATTGTGTCAGGAACATGAGGAACCTTTTTATAAAGTAGAATTGTTTTAGAAGTGCCTGTCTCTGAAAGCTAATGGAATATATAGAATCACTTAATTCCAAAATATTAAAACATACCTAGCAAATAGCATCTTTTATAAGCAAAACAATTGGTATCATTTATATGGAACAACATAAGAAAAATATTAATTATTTTCAGTGGTTCAGTATTCCTGATTAATCTACATAGAGGGACTAGCCTTTCTTTATCTGGTGAGCTTAATGTTAGTAAACACTTTTAAAACAGATTTATATGAGTCTTTCCACGTGAACTTTTACCACAATAAATTATATTAATGTTAAAACACTTGTACCAAACTGCTACAAGTTAGGGATGCATCATTTGGAAAGGATGATGAAGTGTGAGTTACCAAAGTGCTAAGCCCAGGAAGAGTCAAGTGTTATCCTAGATTCAAGGTATTTCCTGTACATTTGGAGAATTAGTATTAATGAGACCTCTCTGAGATGTTGTGCACCATGTGTTACCCATGTTTCACAAACACAAACTGTGACAGGTAGAAAGAAGGTCATACAGAGGATGATCAAAGAAATGGAGATCTGATCATATGAGAGAAGACTAGAGAGATTAAGGAGACAAAAGCCAGTGCGATTACAATTGATACCTAAAAGTACAGAATTGATACCTGGAAGTATAGTATTTTTAAGAATAAGAATAGCCTTCAAACTAGGGAACAGTGAATACCGAATGGGTGTAACTTGTCCAGGCTCTTGGCCTGGAAAATTATTTTTAGAATCAGTAGACCCTTTGATTTTTTTTTTTCTCTGTTACCTTTCAGGAGGAAGAAAAACCCAATAAAGGGTTAAATTTGATAAGTTTAGGAAAGGAATTAGTTGCTGTTGTCTGTAGAGGAATGTGTTAGGTTGTTAAGATGTCCCTTACAACTGTTCATTCTAGCCAGATATTTTTAAAATGGGGTATAGATAATGTAACACTTTGAAGCTGTTTTTGACCTTTTTGAGTAAGTGCCAAATAAATTTTAAGGACAGTCTGAAAAATATATAGCATCACTGAATATGTTCTCTTATTTAAAATAATGGAGGGCATCCCAAAACACTGACTACTTGTAGTGAGAGTTAGTAGGCATCCTAAGTTTGTCAAGAGGTGACTCTAGTACACTTAAAAAATTAATTGGCAATAACTAGTACATCCTAGTGGCTAATGAGGCATATAACTTTGAATGATTCTTATTCTAATATGTCAGAATGTATACCTAAATATGTGTCTAAAGTTCTCTCATGTTCTTTTGAGTAGTGGTTAGCTCTTCATACTTTTCACCTGAGCCTACTCTCCTTCCATATTGTTGCAGGCAGACCACATTTAACGGGAGCATTGTCAGATAAGACAACTGTTAGCAGGTTTGGTTATTCAAATCATGCATAAATGTAGTTGTGCAGTGAGAGTATTCAGTGTTAATAATGTTAGTAATAATATCATTGGGTTTGAACACAGTTGGCAGTTGCATGATGTACAGAAAAAGTACAAATGTTTTCCATCATATTACATTAGTATTTCAGAAACACTGTTTTGTGAATGTGGCAACTGTGAGCACTGAGCATTTGTATATACTTTTACAGAAAGCAGAATATTATTAGTACAGTATTTTACATAAATTTCAGAACGAAGTCATGTAGCTGCTTAGAGAAGTGCTGGCAGGAGGGACCACTTGCTTTTAATTTGGCACAATGTTTTCTAGGTGTTGTCAGTTCCTTATAGCATCTACACTTTTGTTCTGGATCCTTGTAGTTCTGTTCTATATACTAACATTTTAATTGCCAAAATGGTAATGGATTGAAGTCACTTCATTCCATTCACACTCTTCTCTGGTGTGAACTATCAGGGTTGTTTGGGCAGTAGAGAAGCCAGCACAATGTCCACCTGGCACTTCTCCGTGATTTGGCAAGGAGTGGGCAGAGCCCTGGCTCAGTCCTCCTGATGGCCTGGCTGCCACTGCTTGCTCTGTTCTTTCCTCTAGTGGTGCCACAACCTTGTAGACAAAAAACCCCACATAAAATACAACTTTTTGCCTTGCGTAATTCAAGAAAAACTTTAACCTAATATTTGGTTAAGTAATGTGAAAAGATGCTTTTCCATTGTAAACACCTGATACATGAAGCTGCACAGCTCTGTTTCTTTCTCCTTATAGAAAAGGAGATACATGTTAGGGTACAAAAGTAATCTTGAATGAGACAATGCAGTTTCTTTGAATCAAAGTATTTTGTGAGGTGATATGGCTATATTGAACTAAGTGGAATTTGATGACATTGACAGAACTAGATGGACAGTCCATGTTCCAGATGAAGCCACATATTCCTCCATAGCAATCAGTCTACCATTTTGCAGATACCATTAGGTTTATAATTTTTGATCAAATTTGAAGTGAAAAGATTTGGGAGCAAATGATGAAAAATAGTCCTGCCACCATTTTCCCATTCTTTCCAGAAAAGTTACTTGTGCAGAATAGAATCACAGAATCACTATCATTGGAAAAGATCTTTAAGTTCATCAGGTGCAGCCATTATCTAACTCTGCCAGGGCCACTATTACACCATATCCTTGAGTACCATGTCTAGACGGCTTTTAAATACATCCAGGGATGGTGATTCAACCACTTCCCTGGGCAGCCTGTTCCAGTCTTTGATAACCCTTTCAGTATAGAATTTTTTCCTAATGTCCAACCTAAACCTCCTCTGGCACAACTTGATGCTTTTTACTCTTGTCCTATCAATTGTGACTTATGAGAAGAGACCAACATCACCTCTCTACAACCTCCTTTCAGGTAGCTGTAGAGAGCTAAAGTCTCCCCTCAGCCTCCTTTCCTTTGGACTAAGCAAACCCAGCTCCCTCAGCTGCTCCTCATAACACTTATCTTCAAGACCTCTCACCATCTTTGTTGCCCTTCTCTGGACCTGCTCCAGCACTTCAATGTCTTTTTTTATACTTTGGTGCCCAAAATTGAATGCAGTGCTCAAGGTGCAGCCTCACCTGTGCCAAGTACAGTGGGACAATCACTAGTCCTGCTGGCTACACTATTTCTGATACAGGCCAGGATGCTGTTGGCCTTCTTGGCCATCTGGGCACACTTCTGGATCATGTTCAGCTGTCTGTCCCCTAGCACCCCCAGGTCCCTTTCTGCTGAGCAGCTTTCCAGCCACTCCTCCCCAAGCCTGGGGTTGTTGTGGTCCAAATCCAGGACTTGGCACTTGGCCTTGTTGAAGCCCATATGATTGGCCTCAGCCCATCAACCCAGACTGTCCAGGTCCCAGAGCAGCTTGTTTACTCAATTGTCTATTTACATACATAAAGGATAACTGGGAGGAAATCAGGATGTAAAATACATTATAGATATGTGATAATTGATTTTACTGAACTTAGTAGTATGAGTTTTCAGAAATTCATGTCATTTATCAGTGCTGAAATACTAGAGATTCACATTCCCAATCTGGCTTTCATTGAAAATGGTTTTATTTTAGTAAAATGTCAGTGATTTTTACTGAGAAAGACAGACAGCTTGGAAACATTTCCCTAATTGTATGTCAGGTGTTTTTACAGGGTGTTTGTCATTTAGTTCCTTTAAATTATGCTTAAAATTTGCTTACATAATAGCTTGCTAATTTAAGCCTTACCAACTTCAGCACATATGCCATGCAATTCAGCCGTGGACTAATGGTTTTAACAGAAGTTGTTAATATTGTCAGAACAAAATGTCTGGATTGTCAGGAGTGTTTTTACATCCCTTTCACAGAACTCCTATGTCAAATTGTCCATTAAAAGACTTATTTATGTAAGTTCTGACTAATATGACTGCAGAACAGAATAAAAACTCCATCAGAAGGAGGAAATATTACATAGCAAATTGCTAATTCATAGCAGATAAATTCTCTCTCTCCATAGACAACAGATTTTATTTCCTAAAAGATCCGAGGTTTGTATACATCAGGAAAGAAGCACCTCTTTTCAGTAATCACTCCCTAGAAGTGATGCTTTCAGCAGATGAAAGAAGAAAAAGAAAATAAAAGTTCAGCAAGAAACTAAGGAACTCTGTCTCAAGTAAGATGTAGAGCTCTTTGCTTTCTGGGAACTTAGTTCACTTTCAAAGAAATCCAAGGGTTTTTTGTTTTGTTTTGTTTTTTTTTTAATTAAATCCCTAAGTTAGCTTTTCTTCATCAACTTTGCTGCAACCTGTTTACCACCTGTTTTTCAGTGTCCAGCTGGCAAAAATGATGTTACTCATACACACAAAAGACCAGGAAGGTGCTGCTCATGCTCTGAAGCTAACCAGATCAGAGCATCTTCATTTAATGGTTGAACAGCGTAAGAATCACTAGACAGATGGATTTTTTCCCCCATAGCTTTAAATCAGCATTAAATCAGCAACCACTCAGTTATACTCCTTGGTTTATAAAGCCAAAGAGCAGGAGGGCCTTTGAGTGGTTCTCCCTCCAAATGCTTTGTATCCTACTGGCTCAGATACTGTCTGAGGCATGGAAGATCACTGTTGAACTCCATGATGTGATTAAAGCTTGCTTTCCCATATGGCAATACAGGCTGTCACTACTGAAGTAGAGGAACATCTTCCTATCTGACTTAGGTCAGTCTCACTACAAAGTTAGAATGGAAAATGTTGAAAGGATTCTTCTGGTTTTCTTTTTTCCCAGGAATACTCACCTACTATTTTGATTTGATTTTGCTGAAAATGCATTTATTGCATTTATACAATAAGTTACCCTGTTTTAAAGGTGTGCCTTCGCTCTAATAGTTACTAGCAAACTTAGTTCTGACGTTTTACATCTTATAATCTATATCTGCTTACACGGATGCTTTAAAAATAATGGGAAAATACCTATTTTTTCCCCTCCAGTGAGTGTGTGATTTTATTTATTTATTAATTTAGTTATTGTTGTTTGAAACCAAATCACATATGCTGAATACATAAGAAAAGTTGAATCAGCTAAAGGGGAAAAAACCCAAAACAAATGACACAAAACCAGCCATCACCTTCTTTTTGCATTAAACTGATCTGAACATTCTGATCTCTGTCTATTCAGTGCACTGAAGTTTTAAAAATGAACAAGTATGATATTATAGATTTGATATGATAATGTATGCATATCTGCTGTAAGATAAAAGGAAACAACTTGAACAGTTTGAATCAGAAATGATTCTTGTCATTCTTCATTAGCCAAAATATGTATGGAATTGCATAAAATTGTGAGAATTAGCCAATTAAAAACATTTCTAAATTGATGTGTTCATAGGCATGAAAACACATTTTTTCCACATGTTATTGCTTATACTTACTATTATGATAGATAAGATATAATATATATTATAGAAACTAATACATTAATAGTAACTGATCACCCTTGTGCTTATGATTGTGCCATCAAAAAGATTTGTATATAGCTGTAATAGTAGTGATGCATACAATTAAAAATCTATTTTTAAGTAGCACATTTCTTCTTTAAAGAGGGATTTCTCCTATAACAGGAACCAATTAGAAACAAATTATTAATGCTCTCAGTAAATGCTAAAGCTTTTACTTATAATAAAAATTTAAGGCTTATACAATAAATATTTCTTTATATCTGTATATATGACTTGTATCTCTTCCAGGAGAGTAGGGTTGGTTAGCTACTGGTAGGATATCTGTGTAGGTTGGCCTACATAGATGGCCATTTTCAAAGTATAGCCACACGAGGAACCTCTTTTTAGCTCTTCCAGTTCTTCATTCAGTTGAACATATTACCGGTAAGGTTACTATAAACAGAAAGCAAAGTCATCCTTAAATCTGTTCAAAACTTGTATATAGCAAACTACAGTTTTGGTTGAGGGATCACCTTACTTACTTTGAACTTGTATCCATTCAGTACATTATGCACATTTAATTGTCTTTCATCATTTTCCTCAGGGTGCTACTTTTTCAACTCCTTTAATTCGTTGTTTGAATTAGTAGACATGGCCCTTAGGGACAGGGTTTGGTGGTGACCTGACGGTGCTGGGTTAATGGTTGGATGTGGGCTTAAAAGTATTTTCCAACCAAACTGATTCTATGATAATTTCTTTGATTCTTTTGATACCTCTTGATAAGAAGGCAAATCCAACCTCACTACTATTAATAATAGACTGTCACCTGTATGGTATCTTAAAATCCAAAACTGCACTGGTATTTTCATTACCATATCCAATTTGTTATTAGTTCTGGATTCACTCTGCCCTATTGCATTTCAGATTAAGCCAACAATTTTCTTTGTAAGGTATTGTGTATTTACTATGTTTCTGTTATCTTTATTTCCATAATGGAATAATGGCTTAGTTGTCAGCAGTAGTGAAATGGCTGGGATCATTAGAGGTTTCTAAGCTACTACATGTGATATATAATAAACATACTATTATTTTCTTTCTGCTATTGAATGCAGAACTGATGAGTAAATACTCTATGTTAATAAAAAAGACCTAGAAAATGTATCTTCATAGAATTACCTTTAAAATTGAAAATTTTAAAATGTTTTTCTGTAATATTTAGCTGTCTCGGTTGCCTGCTTGTAACCTTTTTTTCAGTCTGTAAAGTCATCTTGGAGTATAAAACCCAGAAGTTTAGAATAAAGAAGTGGCTAATGCAGACACTGCAATTGGTATAGGTAATTTTAATGTAATTTGTTCATGTCTAAGTTCTTTGAAATCTAGCTTGCACATATTTATTGTAGCCACATGTTACGGAATAAGTTAATTTCACTGGATAGATTTAGCTCTTTGAAATGAATGGTGTGCAATGTTAGATGGAGGCCAGCGTGCTCTAGCTGCGCGAGGGTGCGGTGAGTCTGGATATAACCCACTTTTCCAATCTACGTCTGAACAGTGGGTCGGATCACTGGAAATGAATTTTTGTTGTGCAATGCTTTCAAAACAGAAATTCAGTAAAAATGCCATTATTACTGTTGACAAGCACATAATGCATATACTTCTGTTGTGTCAGATGGTTAGTATACTTACCCAACATTTGTTTATGTCAGAGGTAGCCTATCAATTAAGGAGGCATCTGGCAGTCAGATTCCTAGATACTCATCATTTTGAGCTATTTCTTGAATGCTTCACATAAAGGTATCCAGAATTCACACATATGTTTCTGAATGGAGGGCCATGTAGGATGTGACATTTTTGGCAAATCAATGGAGGTTCTTTTTGTCTTCTGTCATCCACAGTCTTCAGTTGGGATGCAAAAAAATATAATCTGGCAGTGTAAACTGAAGGGGAGACTGAATGCATCCAGGTAGGGACTGTCCAGGAGTATGGGGTGGAGCTGGCAGGATTCCCGGGAGAGGCCTCCATGTAATTAGAAAGCGAGGAGTTACAGCCAAACCACAGAGATACAGAAAGACTCCAGTAGGAAACTCTGCAGAAGAGGTTTTGCAGAAGCCTTGGCTGAAGGGAAGGATTTACTTTACAAAGACATACCGGGCAGGCAAACATTTAAAACCATCTAAACTTTCATCTAATTCACCCAGAAGATCTGAACCTCAATATCTCTTTTGGTTCATATTCTAATGAAAGCTTAAGTCTTAGAGACTGGAGAGACTTTTGGTCATTTTTTAATCCCACAATGTTGTTGAGGGAGAACTGAATAGCAAATGTGCAGGAGACCTCAGGGGAAATGCCTGGTCTTTCTTCAGGCTTAGGAGGTTTGAAGGACTGTGTTAGTGGGATGCCTGAGGTGTACATGCAGTACACCAGCAGAGCTGACTGCTGTTGTGTAAAGAAAGAGCTCAGTTGGAGCTATTTGCCCTGTGGCAGTGACTGATGGAAATGTTTTTTATCTGAGCAATGCACCTTCAGTTTTTCCAGCAGTGGTCTGTTTTCTAGATTTTATTTCTGGGTTTTATTGCTATGAGACAATCTAGCCTAACCCTTAGTTCTAACTGTGCCCATATGTGAACACACATCCTATTAAAGGATCCAGAAAAGTGGAAGATTTCTTCTACTCATGCATCATCCTTCTCTAAAAGACTTTAGGTTTTGGCAGCTGAACTGGCTGAATCCCCTCGTTCAGCCTCTGGCTGCCTCTATTCCTTTTGGTCACAACAAAACCAGTGTGCTGCCAACTCCTGGGCAGTAGAAGTTCTCTCTTTTAAACACAGGATCATTTGACAGCTAAGAGTGTGTCCCTTATCCCTAACAAATTCTTATGTTGATCAATTTATTTCTGCTTGGAATTTGTATCTTTCAGCTTGAATCATTATAGCCCTCATTCATGTAAAACTATTTCATGTGATGGGATTTTTAATGTGTTATGGGGGGTTTTGGACTAAATAAGACTACTCATATTTATTTAAAATTTCTGTAATTATGAACACTGGTGAGGCACAATTCTTTGTTTCTAGTAGTTACAAAATAAGGTGGAGATGCCAAGTAGAAGTAAATTTAGCAAACTGAATTCTGGGGCTGTTTTGTCACTGCACAACCAAAGAGATTTTAGCTAAAAAGAGATCTTGCTGCAAAGAGAGATTTGATAAGATTTATGACCTATTAAGCATTGTGAGAAACTGACAAGTAGCAGAAAAATTTTCTAAAGAACAAAGTAATTATAAGGACTAGATGTAATCTCTACTCTGTCTCTCTATTTCTCTTTTATTATAAAAAAACTTTAATCCTCATCCAGGATTAAAATTCAGTGTATTTTTAGCAATGGAATGTCCTAGATAACAAATACGCACATCTATGTTTTTATATCTTTCCATTCTGGAGCGTTTTGTGATCTTACTTAACAGAGGGATACTTCCATCAATGCTGCAGTTAGTGAGGGTTTAGGATAGTTTGTCATAGATGTACCTGAGATATCTGATTTTATTAAATATAATATGTGAGTCTGAGGATGGTGTATATCAAGCATGTGAATTTAAACACAAGGTTTCTGTAATACTTTGTAGTGATTTGGGTGGGGTTTTTTAATTTTTTTTTTTTTATTATTTTTTTTTTTTATTTCTTTTTTT
>JANHGN010025175.1:0-72995 GCA_024605025.1 Megaceryle maxima | reverse complement strand
TTTTATTTATTTTTTTTTTTTGATTCCAATAGTACAGAGAACCATTTGGAATTAAGTTTTCTTATTGAGTTAAATTAAAGTCCTCCCCAAACTTGTGTTTATAAAATAGTATATCTGTTACTGTTTGTTTAATGACTGGTAAGAGATTAAGTGAAAATCTGCACAAAATGTAATCTGCATTTCCTTAAGGAGCAGATAAAACCTAATAATTTTTTTAATCCAGATTGAGATTTCCAAAGAGCTGCAAGTAATTTAGGCCAAAGTTTAATCATGTACTATGCAATTTCAGTATTCCAACTAAAAAACCTGTCAACTAGCTTGCATGCAACAGGTTTACAGAAAATTTAGAATTAAATGTTTCCTACATGATCTATTAGATTTGTAATTAACTTGCCTATAAAAAGCAGACTCCCATAGCAAAACCTTTGTATTGGTGAGTTTTGTGAAAATGATTGAGGATATTACATTGTGAAAAGTTGAATATTAGTGAGTGAGAAATACATATTAATTGTAGACATGAGCAGGTGTTGCTGAGACTGTATAAAATAGATGAACATGCATGTGATGATTGTGTTGTCATGACTGGAGGAAATTTTTGTATGTTGCTGGGATGATACTAATGGTAGCATAACTTCCACCTCTGCAACCTGTGGTAAGTGATTAAAACTCATGTGTTCTCTTACCTATGTATGCATCTGCAAAATTAATTTTTCTCTGTGTAACTTTTTTGCTCTGGCCAAATAGCTTCTGCAGATGGAGAGGGAACAGTTGAAGGTCTGTCCAGCAGACTGCTCTCAAGACCTTTGTCAGCCTGACAGCT
Organism: Megaceryle maxima; assembly: GCA_024605025.1. NCBI lineage: Eukaryota > Metazoa > Chordata > Aves > Coraciiformes > Cerylidae > Megaceryle > Megaceryle maxima. The sequence continues at coordinate 72,175 of JANHGN010025175.1, read as the reverse complement.
TTACGCTTTAGATTTCTTTGAATCAATTTTTTCAGCTCTAGGGAAATCTGCTTTCCTAGGCTATTTTGGGTACTGATCTGACTGGTAAAGTGACCAGACAGACAACTTATTGTCCGTGGAAGTGCACTGCAGCAGGAAAAGCAACAAGGTTGGAGATAGGGGTTTAAATGCAGGAAGATTTCATTCATCTGCTTTTCCTATATTATTTCGTTTTTTACCCCTGTGCTTTCAGCATGGAGATGACCTTACTCTTGCATATCCATCAATATCCTATGCTGCAGGTTATACCCCTTATACACCTAAGTATATGTTTTCTTGATCAACCGGCAAGTGCTTGTTTAGTAGAGCTTATCGTTCACATTAAAAGAGCTGCCCTCTTGGTCACTTCTATAAAGAGGAGGCTGGTAAGGTGTCCAAGAGAGATTTAGTTGATATATTCACCTGTCAGACTGAGTAGGAATCAGTTTGAGATGAGAACCCCTGCATTATATGTGAGCTGTTTTTACGCTTTCACTATACTTACTGGAGGAGATAAGCATGCCTGAGAGGGATTCAGCTTGCTCTGAATTGAACTAAATCTGCTCTGAATCTTTCTCAACTGTAGTGCCTGTTTAGGCAAGTTGAATCCCATGTCATGTAGTGCAATATAAGGTACTGCAGGGTTTTACTGTAGCTTCCAGCAGCTACCCTAGATGAGGGTGGCTCTCAGGTTAATTCCCATGTCATACCTGCCAGCTATGGACTCTGGGAAACGTTAGGGCATTGCAAGTAGCACTGAATGCCAGTGTTGAGGCAGTTGAATTCTGCTGTAGATTTTCATTAGTTACCGTAGGAAATCAGACAGCAGTGATGGCCTGTAGACACATTTAGAAACCTATATTTAGTCTTATCTCAAATGAAACTTTATATGCTCTGTCTGAATCTTCTGTGCAAACCTACGCCTTCTCTCCCATACAGGCAGCCTGACAATTCATACTGCAGCAAATAACTTTTTTTAGCCCTTTGTCTCTTACATAAATTGACCTTCTTCTAAGAGGGTATCTATGGTCTTATGCAGTCCGTGATGTGTGGAAAGTTGTGAATATATTCTGTTACAGAGTTCAATTTGAGGTTTTTCTGACATTAAAGGCAAACACTGACAAGAAAATGTATGTTACTGAAAATTGTACTAACCCACAGTTCAATTTTCAATATTTTATTTAGGATAATTATTAGTGTTAGAAAATTATTTTTCCATTTCTTGAGTATAATTCATAGACCTGTGAAGGCCAGATTTTTTTTTTAACTCTTTTAACTCTTCTAAAATATAAAACCAGGGAATTGCTTCACCAGTTACTGTTACAAGCAAAACGGACTCAACTTGGGGAAGGGTATTTAATTTATTGCCAACTAAAATGGAATTGGATGCTGAGAAGCAAAGGCAAACTATAAAACACATCCTCCCTCCTCCCTTCTTCCCAGGCTCAACTCGACTCCTCCATTCCTGACTCCTCTGCTCTGTCCCACCAAGTGCAGCAGGATGGGGAATGGGGGTTGAAGGTCAGTCCATTACATCTTCTCTCCTGCTTCTTCCTTCCTCATGCTGCTCCCCTGCTCTAGCTTGAGGTCCTCCATGGGCTGCAGTCCTTCAGGAAAAAGTCTGCTGCCGTGTGGATTCTTCAAGGGCTGCAGTTCTTGTCAGGAAAACCTGCTCCAGCATGGTCATCTACACAGGCTGCAGGGGAATCTCTGCGCCAGTGACTAGAGCACCTCCTCTCCCTCTCTCTACTCGCTGCTCACAGGGCTGTTTCTCACACTTTTTTCCTCATGCCTGTGGCATGTTTGTACCCTTTCTTACACATTCTGTCCCAGAGGTGCCACTGCCTTGGCTGCTGGGCTCAGCTGTGCCCTGTGGTAGGTTGTGTTGTGCCCGGCACAAGGCAGCCCTGCAGCCCTCCTCTGCCAGTGTCTGGGCACTTGCACCCAGAACAGCTTCAGCCACCTCCCTGACAGCACTAATGCAGCCTGAGGGAGGCTGGCCTGGACTGTCTGTCCTTTTTAGTCCTCGTACTATTTTCTCCTTCTTTCTTGGACACTTTCTCACTCCTCCTGTCATGGGACCAGCTCACCATGTTCTGATTAATTAATTTCTTTGCCTTGACCATAGGATCTGTAGCTACTGTCCTTTGATTTGATGTGCCAAACAATAGCTTGTTTTCAGTGTAAAGCATGTAGATTTTTGAAAGTTTACTTTGGAAGATTTTAATTTTTTTTTTTTTTAATTTTCTCTCCATCTTTAAAGGTAGAAGTCATTGGCACACAGGTTGTCAATGTGCTTGTTAGCTTGCTTTCATTTTTCATTATGTTCTCAACATTTGATTATTTTCCTGATTACCTGCAAATTTAAAAACTATATCATGGCAAGTTTTGAGGCAGTGATGCTTACAGACTTTGTTTCCATTATAAGTTAATATAAAATAAATAATAATTTAATAGATAATAATGCTGCACTTGGCATCCCACTGTTGCATTATGCCTTGTGTAATAAACTAGAATCATACAAAAGCAACTTTGTATACACCAAGTGTATGAAAATGAGTTAAATTATGATCAGAGTTAATTCTAAACTACCATCAAGATAAAGTGATTGTCTTACCTATTTTAGCTCCAGAAGCATGACATATGGGGCTTCACTGATTTAACATTTGCTTTTCAAAAGCCAGCCTTATGAAAGTGCTGAATTATGTCAAGAAGAGCTTGCTCATATAGAAAACCTTGTATTGCATGTAAGTTAGCTCTTTTCTCAATTTGTCTCACATAATGTGCTGTCCACCCTTTCACTTGGTTAAGGCCTTCAATTTGCTTGACAGTGATCTACATTTTAGTGCTCTATTTTAGAGCTCTTCATAGACATCTAAAACCTCTATATTTTTGGCCAGATCTATGTTATAAATGTAGTACTACAATGTGTAAGGGCTGAGAAAAATCACCTTTCCCTCCTTGCTTCTATTCTTCATTCTATTTTTCTGTCCTTTTAAGTATTTAACTTGTCCAGCTTATATTTTAACAGTAATTAGTATTTCTTAGCAGTTTATCTTACTGAATAACTGAAAAGTATGTACTCAATCTCTTTTTTTCCTTCTAAAGAAGGAATAGCTTTCTAATAGCTTTCTAGATGGATAACTTTAGCTGCCTAGTGATTTCCTTTTCCAACTTAAATGTTGCAGAGTATTACATTAAGCAAGTGCAAAGTTCAAACAGCAAGGAAAGAGAGCTGTGTTCAAGATTACACAGACAAGGCTTCTGTCTTGTAAACTCTTCGGGGTGACTAAACATAGCAAATGCCATAAATGTTACAAAAAGACAAGTTTCTTGTGCTTGCACATGAAGTGACGTGGCATAGTCTTGGCAACTCTTTCAAACAAAATGCTTAAGTGTCTCTATGTAGTAATATTTCTTATGAAGGGTAAGTAAACGTATGTAGATTTAGAAGCTGAAGAGTCACTTCTGCTTTGATTTAATTTGAAAGATAGCCATTAAAGTCAAACAAAAAAACTTGGTACTATACTGCAACTTAGCAGAACATGACATTCAGTGCAGATCTTAAACCTTTCAGTTCTGTCTTACTCTTCAAGCAGCAGATGCTTATAAGGTCATCAGTACTCATTACCAGTGCTTAGGGTGAAAAATAAAAAGTTTCTTCTTGTGTTTGAATGTTAAACTTCTAAATAGTTCTTTTTTTCTTAAAATAGAGATAGGAAAAAAAAAGTGAAGGGTTTGCAAATAAAAGATTGCAAAGCCACATGATTATTGCAAAAGCTGCTGGATGTGCTTTGTTTCCATTTAGAGCTTTAGTATCTCACATTCAATCTGCCACTGTTTTTTCTTCTGTGTACTGAGAGTCCTAGTAAGCTCATTTGTTAGGTGGTTTGTCGTAGTGCACGTGTGTGTGTAGGCTTATTAATGTCGTATGCTGATTTTGCCTGAAGAGACATAAAGCTTGCCAAAAAATATTTTTCTTAAAAGAGAAAAATAAACCTGAGTCTCCAAATGCCTTCTTTTTTTTTTTTTTTCCCAAGCCCAAATTAAACAAAACAAAACAAAACAAAACTGAGGAAAGGATATAGTTTTTTCTCTGAAGTAAGTTTTATTTCTCTGTGCACCTTCTCAGTTCCAAATGCGATAAGCTTTGATAGGTGACAAAACAACCCAATTTTGTTGCTTTTCCAGCACACTTGTGTCCTTTTAATTACTGATATTTGCCCCACTTTCTCCCTGTTGCCTCTCTGAAATCTTCTCTTCCACTTGTTGTTGCCTCTTTAACTTTTCACTCTCCTTTGAACATTTCTGTTTGCCCATGTCCTGTTGGACTTCCTTTGTTCTTTGCTACCTCATCCCACAAGTCTTCCCTCTTACTCTCTATTCGTCTGTAAAGAGCTGAAGTGGTTAAGAAAAAGTTATTAAAGATGACAGGGCCAGAAGAGTCTGACCTCCAGTAAACCCATCGTATTTAAGCTGGGATAAACCACTGGTTTTAGTATAATCATCTAAAACTTACAGAGATAACAGGAATAAAACACTGCTAACCTTATTCATATGTAGTCTACTGACCTGATTTCAGTATAGAGTTAAAATTAATTATAAACCAGAGAGAAACACTAATGAATGATTAAACTCACATTCTAGAAACAACAGATGCTACTGAAATAAAATATTCTAGAAAACATTTCATGAAACCCCGTGGCTATCTGTAAGGATGGAATTGTCTGATTTGTCTGTTATATGTGTTTTGGGTTTAAATAACCAAAGCTGATGTGTTTGACTGGGATGATTCTGGTGGCTACATTACGTAATCTGAATTAAAAAAAAAAAAAAAAAAAAAGTTCAGAGATGGATGCTCAAGAACATGCAGGGATCAAATCAAACCAGAGAGGACTGTAGTGTGCACAACTGTACTGGTACAGAAAGATTACCAGAGGGTTGGTTGTGATGATCTTTTCACTTCAAAAGATGGTCAAGCTTTTTGGACCCAGCAAAAGTCTGATGTATCTGCAAGGTTGTTGGTTTTTTTTTTCCATAGGTATCACATGATCAGAAATACTCCTGATTCCTGCAAATCCTGTGTTTGTGTTTAGTGTTCAGCTACTTCAAATATGGCTGACTACTAAACATTAAATACAGCTAACATCTGTATGCAGGAAAGATAATCCAAGTTTAGGCAATGGTGGATGGGCTTCACCAGCTCTGGAAGCTGTTGCTATGGGAAGGCTACTTTCTACCAAGCAAGGAATAAGAAAGTTCTCTCCTTAGTTGCAGACATGTTTCTCTTTCCTCTATATAAGGTGCAGGTGCCTGGGTAGCTAGCATTTAAGGGGCACCTAAATAGCCATTATGTTTCTTACAGTTCCTGATATACACAGAAACTTGAGACATAGCCAGTTACCTCGCTAGAAAGTTTGCTTGCTTCTGTTGAACAGATTGTACATGTGAGCACAAAAAGTCTTCACCAATGTATAAACGTGGACTGAGGGCTCATGGTCCCTGTATTTCTACCACCATGGAGTACACATCCCTCTTTCTGATGATAAAGAGGCAGGCTATCCTTCACTAGTGCCCCTTCCCCCCCATACCCTTAAGTCATCACTGCGCTATATGCCTTTTATTTGTTTAGGAAGTACAAAGCCTCATTAGATATCTGTGAATATACAGGTAAGTGCAGAAGATCAGAATGATTGTCTCATCATCTAGCAAAGTTCTGATCTCAATTTTGAACATGTTTTTGTAACACTAGCTTCATTAGATAATGAAATATCATTACTGTTTGAATTTCCCGACTGTAATGTTCTGCACTGCTTTACATCATCTTACCTTATTGAAACTCTCCTTTTCCCCTGTGTGGTCTGCCAGTAGTATTGTAAATTCAGGACAGGAGAGTAAACTTCTGAAATTGAGTCTGGGAATAGTCTGTGAATTGGCTGTCAAGAGTGCACTGTTTAGATAAGTTTAAAAGTTTATAATATTCTTACACTGGCACTAAACTCCTACTGCATTTTCCTGCCCCATTTTCCTTTTCCTTATCATTTAAATCTTCCATATTCAACCTCACAATTGTTTATCCCTTTTTCAGTCACCTGTAGTCTTTAGTCTCCTAAAAACCTACGCTTTTCCTTACTAAAAAAATACATTGTTTTCCCCACTTTTGTTTTGTTATTTTTTTTTTTTTACTATCTTAGCTATCCACTCAAATTTGTTGTAGAACACTGATATTCTCTCTTCCCCTTCCTCAAATCTTCCATCCCAGATTTACTGAGATTCCTTTGTGCTCGAGCTTGATAGCACAGATAGCACAGAGTTAACCAACTTAGCCTCAGACTCTGCACCTGGAGCGAGAGGTGGGAGAATTAAGAGAAAGGACCATGGACATCTCAGAAGGTAGGAGCAACAAAGACGCAATGTAAAAAAAAAAACCCCAAAAGCCAAAACTTTGTCATCCTTTTGGTAAGGGAGTAACTGCAAATAAGATGTTGAGCCAACTCGTATGGTACATTGTCATTTCTCAGGATAGTCTGGTAGCTTTTTCAGAAGAGAAGGTCAGGTTACTGATCTGTGTAAGGCAGAATGTTGCACCAAGAAAGCATATGTTTTAAAAATAGCTGTTATAAATATTTAAGAAGTTGTAGTGATGATATCAAAGTGGGAAGAATATGTAATCAGAAACAGTTTATGCATTTACATGCATAACAAAAAAAATCAAGCTTAAGTATTTCTAGTTGTGTGAAGAAACCTACAAACTTAAGGGTGAGTCCAGGATAGACTGTGAATCATGAATATGTATAACGTGTATAGGGCATAATCCTACTTGGTGCTTTGTCAAAACCCTTACTGGGCAGTACTAACTGTTGCAAAATACTCATTTATAAGTAGGTGCCATATGATACTTAACATCCCCCCAGGTGTGAAAAGTTCTGTCTAGCTATATTACCACCATGGTGATTTTTTTAAATTCTTTTTTTTTTTTTTTTTTTTCTGAAAAATAAATGTAAATAATACAACAACAACAAAAAAAATGCAAGCATGTAATAAGAATTCTGCTCTTTCACTGAAAATATTTTCTCTTGCTGGCTTAAGAAAAGTTAAAACATGAAGGATCAAACTGGTAGAGATTTGTCATGATTTCATTTGTTTAAGCTTAGATTTCCAGGTTCATCCAGATTGTGTTTAGTATTGTATCTATATGTGATAAAAAAAAGTGTCTGTAACAGATCAGTTGGAGACCATCTCACATCTTTTCTCTCAGCCTCAGGACAGTGGCAAGGGCACTGGCCGTCCCTGGCAGTCAGTGGTGGTGCTCAGGAGCAGGAGGAAGCACACCTTTGGTGGCACACTCTCCCTCACTTGCAAATTTGATGCTTAATTTCACAGCCTGTCCGTAAGGCTTTGACAGCCTTATTTTAGGCTTTATGTGGACTTGGGAATGTGGAAGCTCTAAGCAAAACTCAGCAGCCAGAGTGTGCCAGCACAGGAGTTGTTGGGGAACAGAGGGAAATTATGGGTCAGCAATGCTGATAGTCATCCAGCACGATTGCCTGCAAGTGGGAAGGTGATCAATCAAAGTGGTCAGAGAAGGCCTCTGTTGAGCTGCACAGCAGAGATCACTGCAATGAGATTATCCTGCAGTACTGCAAAAATATGCTTTCTCTCCTCTCAAATAGGATGGTTTTGGGCGTTTGTTTGAACTGGCAGATCTGAATGTGCTATACAAACTCCCTTAGATTCCCTGGGCAGGTAGTTACATCATCTATAAAAATCTTTGTTCTAATTTGATTGTCACTCTGCTGCTTATTCTGTTCATTCCCAGTGGGAATACTCCTGAACTGCCAGACGTCCTCTGTTGCCTTCTATCCCTATTTATGCAGGCAGCAATGATCCTTTTTCCTCACAGACCCTAGATTGCCACATTGTGGAAACTAACGGCGTACACAGTGCTCGCTTAGTCTCAATGCCACTATCTGTTCCTGTCTGTCCAAGCAGTCTCTTTAAGCTTTGCTCATCTTCTGTGTCTGTTCTTTCCCCTGAATTGTCCCGGTGAATAGGAGTGCCCAGAACAAATTTCCTGGTGACTCCATGCTCCTCGTAGCTCTCAAGGCCATGGTCATCTCAGTAACTCAACAGTGACACTCATTTTACAGGTTGGGAGCCCTAAATACAGTATCTTTTGAATTTAAGGGGAACACCATCAGCTGTTAACACCTTACTTCAATGCAGGATAGATATCTCTGAAATCTGTGGAGATGCGTATATGATAAATATAAGACAACTTGTTTCTCACCAGCTCATATTGGAAGCTTTCAAGCATGCAGTCACTCCACCAGTATTTGGTGGAGATCATAAGCTCTTGTGAAGCTGGGGCAAGTAGCCCTGTTTATAGACTGTTGGATGCTCCCGGAAGAAAATAGGCCAATATGCTGTGGGCTTTCCCCAGTCTCTTCTGTGAGTACAGTGCCTCTCCAACTCAGAACTTCTCAGTTTTTATTACTGTTTGTTTTAGGGCAGAAACCTATGTAGGTAGTGAGTCAAGAAAGAGGCAGATCTTCTAGCAGTAAAGTATTACAAGCATAGTACTACTTAATGTAGTTGAGGAACCATAGGATCAAGATACTGAAATTTCTCAGTGCTTTATTCCCTTCAGGTTTGCAGAGTGTTTGAGGTTTAAGGGGGCCTTTGGATATTCTCTAGTCCAAATTGTGTATTTTTACCACAGTTTGTAAATAAATAAGTGAATAAATGGAGGGAAAAGCTTCTGATGAGTTCTCTCTCATTTTTGAGTGACAACTAAAATTTTATACCAGTCCTGGCTGTAAGCTGCTTCATGACATTTACCTTATTTTGTTAGATTTCTTTAATTTTAAAAAATTATGTGTTCCATGTATATCTGTAACTATGGAAACCATGAAGTGATTAAGAGGAGTACAGTTGATGCGTCTGTGGCTCATCAAGACAGCCAAATGTTCAAATAGTTAGACAAAACTTTTTGTTGTTTTTAAATAGGTTAGGAGAATATACAAAAATGATCAAAGAGATAAGGTTTTCTAGTGTAGCTTAATGGTATATGAAAAATGGAGATGGACATTACAGAAAATGTGAATAGCAATTCATGGCTAGTTGAGAAAGAAATTGACCTATGAGGCAAGAGTGAGACCAAAGCAGAGCTTTCTGAAGCTGTACTTGTTGCTGGGGCTTAGAATTGTCCCAGTGCCAATAAAATATAAATACTGAGGGTGAAACTGGGTAGTGTGGACAAGAGGAGTGAGGGAGGAGAAAGCATAACAATATGGAAAATGGATTTTCAGTCAGGTAAGCTTAAATACTTAAGCCTGTGGAGGAATTGAACTGTTTGGATGTGTGGGATTGCTGAGTTTCAAGAAAAGGGATCTAAACCTCATAGTGATGACCTGTGGATAAATAAAGCCTGTACTGTCTGATGCTCCATAAACTTTGCTTGAGGATTTGCTTTTTTTCCAAAAAAGAAATTCTCAAGCCCTGACAAATGAGCTCAAACAGAGAACTTCCTGAGTCTCTTGATTTTTAATGAGCTAGGATGAAGTTTCTTTGATTTTTAACCTTTCCTTTCCTGGTACAGTGGTCTCTCATGTCTCCCTCCAAATTGTAGGTTTGTAAATTTTGGTTGTTTTAGTTAGATGTAGACCTAAAATTAGAGCTGCAAGGAAGTTTATATGCAAGGTTTCAAATTGTCCAAGCTATAGTCCTGTTTTAGAAGGTCACAACTGTAACTTTGGCAATACAATTTTTGTAGTATGTTTTTAGTGTTGTGTATTAATTAATTTATTTGTGTAGTAGATTTAGACAAGAACACTTGCAGGGGGAGAATATTTCAAATGGCTGTATGTGAATATGCTGGTGTGAATTTTTAGACAAAAATGAAGAGCTCTATGCTGGTGATTTTGGTTTCTTCCTTCCAAAGGCATTCTCAGAGAAATACATTGATATAGTGACTGGAACCTGGATGTGAACTGGTTTAGAGATATTACTTAATATAATAACTTTATAACCCGAATGTATCACTACCAACACTCAGTTTGCTGCAGGATTATTCTATAGAATGATTACTTTTTTTGGAGATGGTTGGAAACTTTCTGAAAGATTAGCAGCTGTAGCTGAGGGATTTTGGCAGTAGGGTGTATGAAGAAAGTCAGGGTTTGTGGTTTTTTTTATTGTTTTATTTATATCTTAAGATGAATAGTAACACTGTTGCTAGCAGCAGTGTCAACAAAACTGCCTTAAAATATCCTTTTGGTGTTAACTCCTTGAGTCATTGCTCCACTGCACCTTTTCTGCATCTTTCTATTGGCAGTTTGTAATTGTGGGTGTAGAAGCTTAGGTGAGGAATAAGATTAGGATCAATGTGTGAACTCTGTGTTCCTTTGCCCAAAAAGTGGGCATCTGATGCTATTTTTGATGCCCTATTTTACATAAGACATACCTATGGCTGGCAGATGTGATGTAACTCCTGTGGCAGGCTTCTGCCCTCTTAAGTGTCTTGTGGCAGCCAGGTTGGATATGATGACTTACCTCTAACGGCACGTGTCTGTGGTTAGGCACAGGATTTAATTTTATTTTGTTGTGTCTGCTTGAAAGGGAGTGGATTCTCTTTGGATGGAAACTTAAATACCTGCCATGCCTAACAGTCACTTCTGTGTGGACAGAAAAAAATCAGGCATCTTGCTCTCATCCTTATTTGTACACATAGGATCTGATTTGGAACATTAGTATCTCAGATAACTGTGAAAGGCAAGAAGGAAATGAGTATGAAGTGCTCTCTCTAGTGCAAGTGGAAAATTCTGATAAGTCTAGCTTTTAAAACCCTCTTAAACCACACATCACCTTAAATAAAGCCTGTGATGCCATTTAAGTGTTTGCTCTCAGACGAACACATAAATGACACCCCAGGCTTTAAGGTGTAGTTGTGTGAGTGGTGGAACCTCATTCCCTATGAAGATGTCTTGTGGTTGAATTGCTATGTAGATTCTGTGATGCTAATAAAAGATTAAATATTTAGAGGGCTTTTATAGAACTGCCTATTTTGTGACACTTTAAATAATATAATCCCTTAAAAACTTATATGCCTGTGCAAAATTTTACTGCATATGTCTAGTGGGTTAAACCATTATTGGAGGGTGTGGGGAGAAAAGGAGGAAGAAACCAATCAGCTGCTGGTATAAACCTCATTTTCTTGCCAAACTGGATAAAAATACCAAGCTGAAAACTCAAGTTATGAAGAAAATCTGCTCTGCACAGGGATGGAAGAACAGAGTGCTGAAATGGCTTTGATATCATAGTCCTGAAATGGCTGGGCCCTGTCTGTCTGATTAGCATCAGCACGGGCAAAGTGGGAGTCTCCCTGCTTGGAGGGGAGACCATAGAGAATGGTACTGTCTTTTTGAATCCTTCAATCTAGAGGAGAGGCTTCGGAAACAGCAGAACCTAGGCTCCCTAGGATATTTATTTACCAAGAAACTAAACCTAATCTGGGACTGTTCCAAGATGTTAAGAGTATCTGTGCTAGTAAATTGACAGAAGGCTGCTTGTCACACTCATGGTCTTCTGACTGCTGGCACATTCTCATCTATTTTTCCGGGTAGTGTGAGAGTTGGGGTGCTCCAGTGCTCACCTCCAGGAGGCAATTTGTATGCAGCCACCTTGCTTTGAAGTAGAGCAGAGATCCCAGCATTAGGTGCAGGTTATTTTCTGTTATTTGACTTCAGTGCTCAAAAACATTTCTGTGCAAGTTTAATATACTAGTATTGGTGATTTGAGATGGTGGGCCACCGCCGTAAGGAAAAATCGTCTTCTCCCCATTTGCCTTTCTTCCTGGCCACATGATTTCACTACTCATCACACCACTCCATGAGAAAAACAGATGTGACAAACAAATGGAAACAATTAAAAGACACAAATAAATTTCTACTGTGTTTTCAATGCAAGTGGCTCCAGAGACGATCTCACAGTCAAGGAAGAGGATACAAGGGAGTGTGTGGTATGGAGAAGCTGGGAGCAAGGAAGGAAGAGGGCAAACCCTGATAGGGAGAAAGAAGAGCAAGAGAGGAGGGAGGTGGGGAGAAGACCTTCCCTTTTGGTAACTAGGAGCCATTGGATGAACTCAGCTGTCTGTAGTTGAAAAATCAGTTTAATGAAAGCTTGGATTCACAAGTACACGTTCATTAGAGAGGTAGAGTTGTTTATTTATTTAGATTTTGAACTAATCTCATTTAGATTTTTGGACTAAGGATTCAAGTAGATTTTCAGCTTCATTTATATTACAGTGAAGTGAAGCCATCATGACACTTTAGGGTTTTATTACAGAGTTCATTTTGATATAGCAAAAGAGATAAATGCAACACTGTATACTAATTTCATGGTTTGCTGCATGGTTTTATGTTATCCCAGAAACATTAAGTGATACATAGTGTAACTTAATTCACTAAATGAATAGTTTTGTAAGAGCAAATTGGTAACATTTCTTCCCTCTGACTTTGAAGAGATGACTTGTAGGATGGTGGCAGAGCTCTGCTTAAGTTAATGGTGTCTCAGGCAGAGAAGAGGATCTGCCTAATTAAATCTGAAATAACTAGTGTCTTCTAGAAGTGTGTAGAAGAAGGTGGCTAAAGGAGTGTTAACAAAAGCAATAAATGTTGTGCATACACCCTTCAGGAGGATGATAATTGAGATAGCATGAAGGTTCAGTGAGGATTAGCTTGTGGCCTGCTATATTAGCACACTTCTTACCTGCTTTGCTGTACAGAGATGAAGCAGGTTGCATGGAGTGGATTTGCAGTTTCTAACCTCATGAAGCGTGAAGGAGTGTGCTCCTTATGGAGCCTCCTCAGAATCTGGGCTTGGGTGAAGGATTTGGGGGACTTGCTCTGATCTCAGTCTTAACTTTTGCCTGACACATGGCACACAAATTTGGTGTAAAGCTTGTGTTGCTCCTAATGTGACTTTAGTCTCCCAGTGCATGTTTGTCCAAATTTGAATTTCAAAAAAGCCCCTTTTTTCTTGCATTCTAAAATGCAATTTTGAAATATGTCATTATGAAGAAGTGTGGAGTTTTTTTTTGTAACTGAAAACACTCTTTTTCTCTGTGTGTATAGTTGTATATATTATTTACTGTGGGCTCTTTCAAGTTGGAATTTCATGTTGTGTTAGTACAGGAATACTGTTCCTACTCATTGTGGATCACATTCAGCAGTACCTGTAAGAGTAAGTTTGAGGAATATTTTTTCTGTGAATGAAATACCCTGTGTTCCACGTGAAGGCAAGCATGGGATCCTTCTAGCATGTTTTCACGCAGTCTGTAAAGTTTCCACGTGAATTTGTGTGGGAACTGTTGACACACCTCTGCTGAGTGCTGTATGTGCCACTTTGTTTTTGTTATATAGCAGTAAAGCCCAGAACCCTTTGCTACGCTTTGAAAACTCACATTTTTCCAGAGCCGTTTGAATGAGGAGCACCCCTTTACTGGTTCTCTTTAATAGCTTCATGTGCAGGTATGCTTAGACCTATGCAAGGATACCATAAACCAGAAAGAAACCCATGAGCAAAAGATTCTGGATGTCTTGAATGGCTTGCTATAGCACTGCATCAGAGCTCACCATCCAGAAACGAGTAAACAGAAATTATTTTTGAAGTGCCAGGCCAGAGTAAAATTGTCTAAAACTTTTCATTTTGCTGATGCATCGTGTGGAGGTCCAGAAGCCACATTAGAGAACTGTAATCCTTCATCAGAGCATTTGTTTGGTTGCCTAACATCTGTGGATTGTTAAGATAAGTTATTACACAGACCTGCTTTAGTTTAGATTAGTTTGGACCACATCCCAGTACATTCAATCAGGATATAATTCCTGCATGCTGCTGAATTGCTTGCTCCCTATACTTCTCTAAAAATGTTTTCCAATATACAGTTTTGTCATTGAAACTCTTCTGTCACCTCAAGTTTTGGGTTGTTTTGTTTTGTATTTTTCCTCTTAAAGAAAAAAGCTTTTCTTATTTTTCCTTTTGGACTGTATATATAATTTTTTTCCTCTTAAAGAAAGACAAGCTTTTCTTATTTTTTCCTTTTGGACTGAATATATCTCAAGGGAAATGTAGCATTTATTAAGTTTAAAGAGGTTCCTAAACAGGGCTGGTAGTGTAGCTTCTGTGTGAGTATAATGCAGGTTTTTTTTGTGTATGTGTGATCTGTGGTATTGGTATGTACTGTGTCCAAATCTCACTGTTTAAAGACAGCTGTAAGAAAATGGTTTTGTACTTACATGTCTAGTATTTCTTCTTTCTGTATTCTGTATTTTGCTGTGGCTATTTGTGCATTAGCTATTGCTGTATGTTTGGATCTCCTAATATTTTGCATAAAATGCATTGTAATATCAAAGTTGGTTATGCAAATTAATGGTAATTTATTGATACTTCATACATATTTTATATGATCGAATACGTTAAACTGTAAATGAAGTCTGTTACCATCTTAACACATTTAAATGTGCTTGCATACATACACACATATGTAATTTAATTAGAATATTTAAATTTTACTTTAGTATTCCTTATCCTTCCTTTAAAAAAACCTCTGCTTGACTTATTATTTTATTAAAACTTTTTTTCAACTTCCCCTTTAAAGTGATAAAATACAGGCAATGACATACTTGGATTAATGACTTTGATTTATACCATTGACATAGATTTTATACAGATGTGTGCGTGCACACCCTTGCTCTCTAATGAGCTAACAATTGTGTCAGAGTCTATAAAGACATTTTTAAATGTGAGGGTTTTTCCCTTTTAGTCTTGCTGGGTTTTTAAATAATAACACACTAAAAATCTATTCTATTAGAACAGATAATCTGATAAACTGTGTTTTGTGAGCTATACTAAATGAAGCAAATAAGACATTTGGTATCAGGGAAGAACTAGCATTTATTTTTTCAAAGTTGCTGTTCTTCTTATCCTAATGAGGGTTATCTCTTTTAGTCATAATATGTGTTTGTGCCATTGTTGAAATAACTGTATCTTTTGATTAGTTTTTATTAATTAAAATTTTAAGGTATTTTATTATCCTTCTTAAATAGAAGTCATCTTTTGATAAAGGCACAATCCAGATACAGGGAAAAGAGTTTAATATCTTCTTAGTGAGGTTTGATCAAACACTGCAGAAATGGTGTTGGAAGTTCTGATGCAGTCTTCAGACCTAAATAGACAGTCTAATCTAGGGTGTTTTAAATAAATCTTAATTATGTTAAGTATGTAAAATGCCTAAAATTTTTATCATACCATGTAAGCCATGCATGCACTTCCTCCCCAAGCCAGGGAAGGAGAGCTCAGTGCCAGAGCTTTGTCCTTGTGCAATTTCTTCTCTGAAGTGACTGTTTTTTCTATTCTTCCCAGTTTTAAGTGTTGTCTAATTTTGCAATTGTTGCATCATTTCTGTGTTTACACAAGGTAATTTAAGCATATTTTTCATTTAAACTTTTATCATCCTTCTTAGCCTCTTTAAAATTTTACCCATTGTTTTACTTCTTTCCACATTAAAATATTTGCTTTACCATTTTCCTTACTGTCAATTGTATTTTCTCTCATCTCTATTTTTATTTCTGACAAAATTCCTACCTCTTACATGCTCTTCATGCATTTTACCTTATCTGTTCTTCTGCCTCAGAACTCCTTTTTGTCTTTGTCTCAATTTTTTCTTAAATATTCACACACTGTAGAGTCCTGATTAACCTTTTATTTTTCTCTGGAGATTTACTCCTGTACATAACACTGTCTTGTATCGTATATAGACTTGAAACATAGAGTCTGGCTTTACTGTGTGTGCTCCTGTTTATCTGTGTATCTGGAATTAAAACAAACAAACAAACAAAAACCAAACAACAACCAAAGAAACAAAACCAAACAAAAAACCCAGAATAATTCCTAAGAAGCACTGCTTATATGCACAGCTTAATTGTGATTGCCAGGAACAATTTATTTATTTATTTATTTATTACAGCTATAACTCAAAGGGATGGTAACTTTGAAGTAGTACAAAAGATGGTACTTTTGGATTCTTTTCATGGGTGCATTTAGTTCACTCTTAGTAGGTTTCTTTATGTCTTACCTTACATCTCTGGTAAGTAGTTGTTGTGGATGTAGCTAACACCATGCACAGTATATGCTCAATTTATTTGCAGGAGAATGCTGAATTATGTTACATGAGAAAAATTAATTAAAGGGAAATACTGTGTCAGCTTTCTGAGGTTGGGAGTGAGCGGGGCAGGACTCCGCCACTTGTGGTAGAAGCCCTGTTTCCAGGCTGGTAGACTTGTCCTGACAGCGATCCACACCACTGAAAACACCCCAGCCCACCCACCCCCAACTGCATTAACACCAGCAACAAGCATTGGATGTGTTGTTGGTGTTTATTCAGAAGAGAGCTAGGGCTGGGCTGAGGGGGGATTGCTACAGGTAGGATTGACGTATATTGACAGCACATTTTGGAGAAGCTCCCATAGCATGTGCCTGTAGGATGCTTGGCTCCAGACAGTGCAGTCAGTGCTCGGAGAAGCATGTTCTGAGTCCTGTCTTGAGCACCAACACCACCAGTTTAGAGGAGAGCAAGAAGTCATACCTGCTCTGTGATAGCGAGCATGCATTTCAGGGTCTGAGGGGTAGCTGCACTGACTATTCTTGTTGTCTTCAACTAGGTTATGTGGGTATGCAATTTATGTCGAAAGCAACAAGAAATCCTAACGAAATCTGGAGCGTGGTTTTTTGGAAGTGGACCACAGCCCTCACCCAGCCAGGACGGAACACTGAGTGATACAGCGACTGGTGGAAGCTCAGATGCACCAAGGGAAAAGAAAGCAAGGCTGCAAGAGCGATCGAGATCACAGACTCCCTTAAGTACAGCAGCTGCCTCATCACAGGAAATCTCTTCTTCCAGTGTGCAGCCTGACCGGAGGAAAGGAGCAGAAGCACCACAGCCAGCTATGGGCCCAGACCAAAAGCAAGTTTCATCGAGGTCTAGAAGTGAACCTCCAAGAGAGAGGTAATGCTTGCTGTCTTGACAAAGCCTTGCAATTGGAAATGCTAATTCAGTATCATTACACAGGGCTTTCAGCTGGGCCTTGCATGTAAGAACAAAAGAAAAATTGGTTTACTGACTGTGGAAATGTTCACTAGCAAAGACATTGTCTCATGTGATCTGTGCAACAGAAATGAGAAAAAAATAATTGTATTTTAGGATATTTCCATGCATCCAATGCATTTCCATACTTCAGTGCATTTTGGTGTACACTTTCAATATAGAATTGTAGATTACTTTTAAATTTGGCAGGTTTTTTAAAGTTATTAAAAAAAGAGCAAGCCTTTAACTTGATGAAATAATGTACTAGAATTTAAAGACATCCCCCACCCCCCAAAAAAGAAACAACTCACCTCACAACAATCCCCACAAAAAACACCAAACAGAACATCCATCTTGTGGTGTTCTCTCAGATGTCCTCATGTGTTATCTTTTTATCAATAAATATAGTATTTTTAATAAAAAAGAGGAACTATTAGAAGAGCTCATTTACACCTGCAAAGTAAACGTTCATGACGAACAGAAGTAGTACCATCTTGAATTCAGAGTGAGTTGTAGGCAAAAATAAAGCCAACCAAAAGCAGACTATTATATTTTGAGTAAATGAGTAAATTCCTAAGCTGCATTCACTGTAATGAACGGGTGGTTGAGGAGTAGCAAATCAGGAGAGGATAATGTGATGAAGCAGTTGCTGTTCATTTGGCTGCTGCCTGGCAGATGGCAGAGCAGTCGAGGAGCGAGCCTGTGGCAACAAAACAAGAGTCTGCCACAGAAGATTCTCCCTTGTCCAGAACGATTGATGGTTATTGTGTTTCATAGCTATTGAAGTGGAAAATGGAGGAGGAATGGTGACTAGTAACTTCCTGTGTGGGTGAGGTCTGGCTGGGTTTAATTGGACCAAAACTCAGGTTAGTTTTATTGATACGTACAATGTAAACAACCACATGGTGCACTCCTCTGATTTTGTTGACTTTCCCCCACCCACCACCGGGAAGGGCCCCAAGCAGTCATCACTCAGCTGAAGGACAATTTTAGGACAACAAAATGCTTTCTATTTGTGCTTTGCTGTCCAAAAGCGAGGTGGTTATATTAATTATACAATAATAATGTTCTCTACTTGTCACGGAAACTTTCAAATGAAGTCCAAGGGTTCTGAATGGAGAGCATCTATTGTAAGCTCAAGTCCCATTTATTGCCAAAAACAGGAGGAGCACGAGACGGAAGAAAAGAAGACGGGAGCATAACTTGCATCATATCCAGCTTTGCCTGTCCTGTCAGATGCATCTGTGAAAATCTGTGATATGAAATCTAAAGGTGTATCTGTTGTGGAGGGGAAGATTCAGTGCCACAAAACAAAGTCCTAGTGACTTTGTCCTGGTGCAGGTT
This sequence comes from Megaceryle maxima, assembly GCA_024605025.1. Taxonomy (NCBI): domain Eukaryota; kingdom Metazoa; phylum Chordata; class Aves; order Coraciiformes; family Cerylidae; genus Megaceryle; species Megaceryle maxima. The sequence goes on along the minus strand of JANHGN010025175.1, from coordinate 53,676 downwards.
CATCTACAATACAGTGTACAGCTGTGTTTAGCCTTCTTCAGTATCAGTGGATTCCTATGTGAACTGGTAAACAAAAGGGCAATTAGAATGATGGGAGAAATAAAAATACCCAGTATACGGGGATTTTATGATTCTTCAGGTTGCTTATTCTCCCAAAGGAGAAGATGAAAGAGGAGAGACCATAATTTTCAGGCAGCTTCATTATTCATTGTTATGTACTATGGCTGTATAGAGAAATAAATTACATTTTTCATCCTCGTTTATTACCAGAGAAAGGAATGCCACTAATTTATCTCAAGGAGTCAATTTGCTTTTCTTTATACAGTTCTGAAATGGGCACTTCTTTTTAGAGTTTTAATAAGGTAAACTAGGTCAAATATTATTCATTCTGGATGTATTATTTTTTGCATTTTTTAATATTCATATTAATTCTTTCTGTAATGTCACTGTGGGAGATAGTCCTTTTGGTGGTGTTCATATTTATACTGTGAGGGTGCTTGAAATAAATTGTGTATATGTGACCAGTCTGTAACCCTCATGACTGCATCCAGAAAACTCAAGAACATACTCCCAATACTCTGTCACAGGGCTCCAGTTATGACCAAGATGACTTTGAGTCTTCCCTCTTGCGTGGGTAAATTATTTTTATCTGCATTTATCCATGTCAGTATTCCTTGTGATTTTGCTTATTAGTTGGACCATCCATAATTTATGGCTTTGTGGACTCTGGAAGTTGTTTGCTATTGAAAAGAAAGATACCGCTGGAAGGTTTAATGAATTTAATTCATGTTAATGTATCCAGTACTTTTTAATATGTTTTGCTATATCTTATCCTGGTTTATAATCTATTTACAATAACAGTGTACACAACCATTTTTATTTTATATTTAATCCTTCAAATTACTGTACTCCTTTTCCTTGTAGGAAGAAGACGACATCGGTTTCAGACCAGAATGGCAAAGGTTTAAAGAGTGAGCGTAAGCGTGTGCCAAAATCCTCACTTCAAAAAGAAGGACCATCAGATGACAGGGATCGTAAAGAACGCCATGAAGGTAGAAGGCTGGAAAAAGGCAAGTCACAGGACTACCCAGACTTGCCAGAGAAACTTGAGGAAGGCAAAGAGCCTGATGATGAAAAACAAAGGAAGGAAGATGAATATCATACTCGTTACAGGAGTGACCCCAATCTGGCAAGATATCCCGTAAAACCACATCCTGAGGAACAGCAGATGCGCATGCATGCGAAAGTGTCTAAAGCACGGCATGAGAGAAGACACAGTGATGTAGCTTTGCCACATACAGAAATGGAGGAAGCGGAGGTACCTGAGAATAAATTAGGAAAACGCTCACAAGTACAGGGAACTCAGGACAGAAAATCTCTTGTGGAAACTCAGAGGTCGTACTCTATAGACAGAACAGGTGATGTAAGAATTTCTGTTTCTAAACAATTAACTAATCATAGCCCACCAACTCCCAGGCATAGTCCAGTTCCTATAGAACACGTAGAATACAAGAACCACGATTCCTTTAAAAAACAGAGCCGCCTTGATCCTAGCTCTGCTATTCTCATGCGAAAAGCAAAGCGGGAGAAAATGGAGACCATGCTAAGGAATGATTCCCTTAGCTCTGACCAGTCGGAATCAGTGCGGCCATCCCCTCCAAAGCCTCATAGAGCAAAAAGAGGCGGAAAGAAAAGGCAGATGTCAGTTAGTAGCTCAGAGGAAGAAGGGGCATCAACACCAGAATATACTAGCTGTGAAGATGTGGAGATAGAAAGTGAAAGTGTCAGTGAAAAAGGTAAGGACCTTTATGTATATTATGCACATGGCCATGGTTTGGGGAAAAAAAATTAAAAAATCTGTATTTTTCTCTCTCGTTTTCCTCTCTTTTAGACATTGTTGTTCCCCTTATCTTTCTTTTATTTGTTTGTTGTTTTTCTTTTTTTTTTTTTCCTCAGCTGAGAAGTGTCTTTTAACTGTTTATATTTCGTTTGCAGTGTTTCCTTATGCATTCTTAGATGAGGTGGTTACAGGCAGCATGAGCTGATGAGTTTTTTTCTCATTCTTTTCCCTCTTTTACTGAGAACTGACAGAATTTAAGGGTTCTACTTTATTCTCTTGATGGTCTCTGAACTCCTTTGGTCATTGCTTCATCCTTTTGTCTGTATGCAGAATAGTTTTCTGCAAATGATTTGAATTGGAAAGTGAGTTCTCTAACAATCTAAAAAGACCATTATAAAGCATCATAATCTTACTGGCACCTCGGTCTTAAGATATGCAAAATTTTACTACATTTAATAAAATATCAAGGATTTGTTAGAGTTCATAGTTAACAAGGACAGAACATGGCGCCAGCGGAGTGTTATATAGGAAAGACATGAGAATTGCCTAACTTGTTGTCTAGATGGATTTGCTCCAAAGCTTACAAGTTTGTTTAAAATCTGTTGTTTCAGTTTGTCTTCATCTGTTGATGGTAACACTCAGTAGTAAGGCATACGTGTAGTACACTGTGTGCTTTTAAACAAAGCCTTTCTTCTGGCAGAAGTTAATCAAATTCATGAATGGTGAACAGATAAAATAAGCATCATCAGAAAAGACTCTGGTAGAACTTAACAACTGTTTTATAATCCTAATTTGTCTTTAAGTGACACTACAGTGGGCTGAAGGCTTTTTATGTCTTTAGGAGTAGCTTTTAGCTCTTTAATTGTATGTGTTTGTAACTTGCAAGTTTTCTGCTGATGTTCATGCTCAAAATGCCAAAAGCTTGTCCATGTTGCCTTTTAGTTCCTGGCAGTGTTTCCTGACATGTCTTTGATTCATTTATGCTAACCTGTCTGTTTGTCTTTATCTGCTGTTGTAGTCCCCTGACATCCCCTAAAGCTCCAGGTATACATATAAAGAGGGATGACATTTCTCTCCTATCCCATCTGAATAGCTGTTTGTTTCAACTTTCTAAGCACAAACTTTTCCATTCAAAATAAGGATGCTTGCTTTTCTGCTCATTGTTATGATCATGCCTCTGAAATCTTAATATAGATTCCACTTAGACATAAAAAAACACCTCACTTTTTTGACTGTGGGTGTTGTCATACGCTAGAACATACTGCACAGAGACATTGTACAGTCCCCATCCTGGGAGTGGAGGCCTTGATCTCTATCATATCGCAGTGCTACCTCACTGTATTTGTATAAAAATTATAAATAGGAGTATGTTAGGGACCTCTCTGACCACTGCCAACTCAATACTTGGCTAACATTGTTGAGCATTCCTTTAGACCTTATCTCTACTTGTCAGTAAGCTAGCACCATGTTATTAATCAGAATATATATACATGCACATATATAATATACGTATGTGTGTGAGTATGGAAGACATTAATTGCAGAAATATATGTATTCATTTAATGACTGTGAGATGTAGCTGTTAATGTTTTTTTTTTTCCTGATCTTGACATGACTTTTACAATCCTTGTCATGGGAAAAGTAGTGGAAAGCCTTTGAAGCTGTCAGTATAGTACAGAGAAAGAGCTAGCAAATGTGAATACAAATGAGAAAGCAGAAACTTTTTTTGGTAGTAAAGTAACAAATTATTATTAGAACTACTCATGAGATGGAAAGGCAGGAAATTTTATTACCTAAGAAAGTGTTTTTGAAATCCTTCAGTATTTTAAAAGCAAAAATGCCACAGTAAAAGGGTATAGTGTTAAAAAAATATAAAAATAATTAAAAGATACACCTACTATAATTGAGGTCAGAATCCCATTCTTTTCAATTTAGCAGCAGTGTTACAAGCAGAATTTCATCCACCATTTTTTCAGTTCTTTGCTTTTAATTTAAGAGAGATACTGCACAGGTCTGTAGTTGTAGCGCTTTAGTTTATAAGCCTAGGAGGGTCTGGAATCCATCCTCTCTTCCTCTCCTATCAGCTCAGTCATAAATCTGGTGCCAGAGTTATATAAATGGAGCTAGGAGGATAGAATTCTTGCAAATAATTTTTTAAATTTTGAACACTCTTGCCAAGAAAAAAGAAGTTCTTAATGTTCATGTTTGGTGATTATCAATATAAAGCAATCAGCAACTGAGTAATAAAGATGTACTATTTTCAATTCTATAATGAACAACTAAAATAGAAGTTTTCTATGGAAAATAGCTTACAGAGGTGTTTAAAAGAAAATGATGCCCCATAGAAATAATAAGATGTAGGTAGAGTGGATAAGACTGTACTGAAGATCAATAGCCAAAAAAGGACATACAAAGTAGACACTGCAAAAGTTATTTTTTAACATTTGCATTTCCTGGAAATACTATGTAGGATTGCAATCTCCTGTCTTATGAGAATAAAAATCTTTCTAAAAGTGATATTCGAAAATACAAAGAAAGCTAATTTAGCTAGTACATCCCCTGCTATTTACTGTAACCATTTGATATGTATTTATTCAAAATTATTAACAAAATAATTCACAGACTTTCTTTCAAAAAAAAGAGTATGTCAAGTTATAAAAAAATTATATCAAGTTGTTGGAGTAAATCTAGAGAGAGAACTGTTTAGCAGTGTCCAAAAAGGTAATATAAAATTTCTTAAAAAAATAAAATAAAATAAAAATTAAAATCTACACCCTTTACAGGAGACTATTATTGATTGCTGATAATCATTTTCATCTTATTATTAATACAAGCTGTAGGACTCCTTATTCTGAAATTGGTAATATTTGAACATTACTAGGTGGACTGAATTTCTGGTCACAAGACTATCCTGGCAAGGCAAAGAGAGTCCTCTTAGGAGGCATAAATTACATGAGTACTCACTTCAAAGGCTTCCTAGAGCAACATAAAGATATTACAAAAGAAATCCAGACCTCATTTTAAAACTGAGAATAGTTTCTGCCTACAACCATCCAATGAAGAATGCAAATTCGGAGTAAATTTGAGAAAAAAAGACTTCTTTAAAGTTTAAAAGCACGTCTTTGTGTAGAACTAGTAGATTTGTATTCAGATGAGGTTATATGTAACTTCTTTTATCCTGGGATAGATAAAAGAACTATTCTAGACTTCTGTCAGGCAGGCTTTGAAACTGGAAGATAAAATAGTGTTGGAAATTGGAACAGTGTGAAGAGGTACTGGAAGGTGCTCATGTACCTTATGTAAATAGATTTGCTAATAGCTTTACATTTTGCATACTTAGTGTTCATATTTGCCTACATGTGTATTTTCTTCACACTGTTTTGGCTTGAAAAGATGCCTAATAGTCACATATTATCAGCAAAATGGTAAAAAGCTAAGTAAAACTCACTTAACATACGTGCAAATAAATGTAATGGGTAGTTAGGAGAGCACAATAGAGTTGGAGCCTCCTCAGATGATTTTCCATTTTCTTTTAGTGAAGATGTGGTTGTTTTATTCATAATGCCTTTCTTCTAGTGCAGGGAGGAAAAGAGTGACCCAATTTAATTTCATTCTTATGACATCACCTTCTGGTTGGAAAGTGCTAGGGAATCTTGCTGGAATCTTGGTGTATGTGCAGTTGTGAGGCAGGGGGCTGTGACCAGGCGGAGAGGACTTGGAGGTCAGAAGGAGAAGGAACGCTATGGTTCGCAGATGAGTGTATTGGTGCTGGTTTGGCTCCAAGAAGAGTGGATCTAACCTCTTCCTCCATCCTCCTCTATTGTTTCTAGTGCCACTTTGGGGTGCTCATGCCTGGGGGTGGTCCCAGGGGAAGGGGAGAACATATTAAATCCCCCACCCAGTGATTTCTTCCAAGTGCTGTAGCATTGTTGGCCAGGAAAGTACCTCATGAACTAGGAGACAAACCACACGTGTGCAGCAAGATGTAAAAATGGACCAAAAGAAAACATCAGGAAAAGGCTATAGAGATGAGGAGGCTGGTTTCATATGGTTTTAGCTCAACTTTTTCACTGGGGTATGTTAAATATGGAGTGTAGGCAAGTCAGGTTGTACAGTAACATCTGCTGGCATATTTTAACATCTGTTCGCATGGAGAGTTAGGCATGGAGTTTTAAAAAGAGATGAATTTGTTTTAAAATGTGACAGAGCTTTAACTTAATATAAAATCAAGCACCTTTGCTAGGAAGATTACTACTTCTTGGAAATTAGTTCCATTTTATCTTCTAGTCCTTGTGCAATAATTTAGATCCTACATCTGATTCAGATTTTAATGAAAATACAATCTAAAATGGCTGTAGCTTCAGAATTTTCATCAGTGCTAACATTATTAAATGCTATCAATATTCAGTGCTTTTAAGTAGCTGGTATCATTTACAGTTGTAAATAACTGCTTGTTAAATTAGTCTTGGGCAATAAGAAATCTGTTTTGTGTATATGGAATCATGTGAAATGCATATATGCAAATAAAATAAGCTGAGCATGAGTGGGAAAAAAAGTCATACTGTTGCCAAGAAATGCAACACTTCACTGAGATAGGTAACCATATAAATAGGGATGTCACAGAACATATGTGGGTGAATTCTCCTTTAAAGTCCTGCCTTTAAGAAGGTTATGAAGGTGCTGGAGGGAGTTTGCTGAAGAGATCTATAAAACATAATATGTAAGGCAAGGTGGGATGGATTGGGGTTGAGCTGTCTAGAAAAAAAAAAGAAAGAAAAAAGAAAGAGGAAAGGAGAGGGAAAGGAAGGGAAAGGAGATAAAAAAATAATTAAAGAAAGGCAGAGAGGAAGGACTGGGCATTAAATGGAAAAGAATAAGCTGGAAAGGGAGAGAGATTTAATGCTCATCTTCCCCCCTGGATTGTTAAATTACTGATAGGGAGGTTGAAGCTCGATGCCAGAAACCATGTCAACTGTGAGGACAGATAAGCAAAGTTAAGGATAATTTTAATCATAATTTCTTACTCAGCTCAAATAGAGGATTCCTGGAAATAAAAATCAGTTTCTTCATAGCCTTATCTAATGCAAGAATATACTATTTTTTGGTACCTTTTTCTTCCATTTATCAGCATCCAGCAGAATTCCACATTACTGTCACTCATCCTCCAGCACTCTTGCATTCTCCTGTGGCTAACTATGGGTGGCCTACCATGAGGCATTCAACTGAATTTAGACTCCTGTTCTTACTACCTGTTAATTTGCTGTTAATCAGATAAAAGAATCTTTTGTTTGCCTGCTTGTTTTTGCTATCAGGTAACAAAGTGATTCATGTATGTATACTGCCATTGCTCATAAAAATGTTGTGGAGCTATTTCTTTCATATAAACCAGATCAGATTTCCAGACCTTAACAGCCTTTTTCAGCCTTTGGGTTGGGATTTTTTTTCAGGTTTTTTATATAATATTTTTCAATTTTGAAGGTTTTGGTTTGGTTTGGGTTTTTTTGACTGACGGAGTGACTACTAAAAGCTAAGACAGCTTGATGGTTGTGTGCATGGAACCTTGTTGTTCTGTTAATTTTTCGTTAGCTACTGCCCCCTCCACACACCCCAGTTTTTAAGACCCTAATGTAATGGTTCTGATAACTGATCTTTAGGTTTTAGTTTGAGGGGAGATTGTGGTTTTATGTTGGCTTCCCCTCAACTTGAAGACATGTAAGGACAGGGCAGAGTTTTACATTTTTGTGTGGTTTTTATTTTATTTTATTTTATTTTTTAATTTTATTTTATTTTGATGGTTGTTTTTGTCCTTTCTGCTTAAGTTCTCTGTGAGAATGTAAAGTCTGCAGGCATGATACACAAAGTGTGTTCTGCAACAGTGATAATTTGTTGGCTAATGTATGTAGTAGACAGCTAGGACCTATTTGCTGCTAGCCTGTTAGTAAGTTTACCACCTCCCTCTGCAGTGACCAAACTTCTCTAAATGTTAAGAGAGACAGTTGAGTTAGTTAGGTGCTCCAACACTTGAAATCTCTGCATTTGTATATGTGTAGCTTCTTAAAAATACCTCTCTCTGATGCATGCTTGACTGAATGCAAAAATAGTATGTGAAGAGATTCCTAATTTGTTGAACAATTTCAACGTGATTTTGTATGAGAGAATATGTCTTGGAAATACTGTGGTGCTACACAGTAAAGGCATCCTAAAGCAAAATTTTTTTAGACCTCCAGTATGAAATATTTTATTATACTTTCTTTCTAGACATGGAGCAACTTCTAATAATATATTTTATTTATAATATTTTCTTTTCACATTTGCTTCCTGTCTGTAAATATGACCTTTCCTATTTTATAAAAGTAAATATCATCATTCTTTACTTTGTGAGCTGTGGCTTTGCTGTACCTTATATGCAAATTGGACCAAGTCTAACTTGGTCCATTGAGCAAGTTGAGAAATGTGCAGGGTCAGCGTGGCTCATATACACTTCCCAAATCTCAGTAATGCCTTTGAAGGGAAGGTGGCCTGGTATTGGAACATTAGTCTGAAAAGGGTGCTCAAAGTAACATGTATTGTAGGCTCCACTTGGGCCACAGCTAATGTGGGATTATTTTTCAATTCTAAATGCAGGTCTGCAAAGAATTTCAGCATATGTTTAACTTTCATTATATTGAGGCTTTAATTGACCTTAGGGTCCTGACTTAATGTATCTGTGTTGTAATTTTTGAGACCTCTGTGAGATAGGGGAATAAATAAAATGGTTATATTCCTTGGCTACCTTTCGGTCATGTGTGTAATTTAAGACAAAATGTTTTCAGACACATAGCAAGGAGAAATGAAGCATATCACACATTTATCCAATTTTAAGTCACATGTATTGTATAATTTAATTGTATATGTTAATTTCTAGAATTTAAAGTTCCAGCTTTTGAAATATAGACCTTAATTTGGTAATTCTTTCCTGTACAACATGAGCTTCAATTCTTCTCAATTATTCTCAAAATGATTGTTGGAAAAATGTTCTATTTAAAGCAACTTGGTCATGTTATTATACCAGTGTTCTAAAGGATCAAAGTTCATGGTATTTCTTAGAATTGCCATAGAATAACCTTGGGCAGACTTGAGGGCATACACTTCTTTTTCCCTTTAAAATCAGTGGTACTCTAGATTTGTTTAGGAGTTGGTCCTCACAGTGTAGAAGTCACTTTCTGAATCAGACCTGAGCTTTGAAATTTACTTCTTATATGTAAGAGTCAGTTTATATGTTTCAAGGGTTGGCTTGTTATTAATTTGGTTATTTTACTGAAAATGTAAGGTATTTTGTCACTGGAAATGTAAGTTCAAACATGAGTGCAACTTCAACTGTAAATTCTAATGAAAAATTTCTAAAAGTTTGCCATTCTTAGTGAAGTTTATTAACTAAATAGCATAAGTAAGCTAATAATTAAAGATGTAAAAATATTTGCCTGCTTTTATGTACCTAACTATATTAAACTTTCATGATTTTGTAATTTTATTTCTGGATATTATTTTTATGTTTTGCTATGAAAAGAGGAAGGTGCTGAGAATTTCTGTTGCTGTGTGGCTCAGAGAAGAAGTAAACACCACATGTGGCTCTTTTTAACCCATTAGGCAACTCTGAGCAGCATGATCTAGTGGAGGATGTCCCTGCTTGCTTCAGGGAGGTTGGACCAGATGACCTTTGGAGGTCCCTTCCAACCCAGAGCATTCTTCTATTCTATTCTATGATTGTTCTTGACCATTAAAATTGTGATTAATGAGCCACTAGATGGAGCAGTCAAAGCTTAACTTTTCTCTACTGCACTCTGTTCATGCATGACAGTTTCTCTCTTAGCAAAGAGAGTCTGGAAATGCAGGCACACCTTCCTACTCAAACTGGTAATTTAAACCCCTTTTTTCAGATCTTACCTCTGTGTGCATTTTTCCGTAGACAGATTTACCTTGTTCTGTAGGTTCAGTGTCAGAGACAGTGTATGGAATGTATTCTGGTCATGGAAATTATGATGACAAGCATAGCTCTACAGAAGCAGTTATTCTTTCCATGAGTTAAGTCCTATCCTCAAAAAAACCAAAACCAAACAAAACCAACCAAACAAACGAAAAAAAAAAAACATAGGAAGAAAAAGGTACTTCATGATCCAGATTTTCAAAAATTTTGGAAACCTAAGAGTTACACATTTACAGATGACCCTGTAAATTTGTGCTTAAGAAATCTTGATGATGCTCTGGTGAACTCAGGTATTTTCTTCCTACTAATCCAAAACACATATCCTTCCAACCTATTTAGTTTCCATGACCTAATGCATAAGAGACACCTGTTTAATGACAGCACACTGTTCTCTGCATCAGGAATGCTGCAGTAAAGTAGGTTCAGCAGCAGAAAGAAATGATATAAGAGAATATGTGAATGCTTTCATATTCTGTGTTTTATTATGGTATCATGACATTAGTAAGATGAGACTGGGGGGGCAGTGTGTGTGCACATGCTTGTGTATATATAAATAGAGGTTTCTAGGAATTATAACGTCTGTGTGCTATTAGAAGGCATTTGTGCATTCTAGTACATCTGTTGTATTTAAATACATCAGTTTTCATGATGTGTACCTGTAGGGAGCCATCCCAGAGTGGTGTAAGAGAGAATGAATAGACCTATGTGTGAATCTAAAATTCTGCAGGTTTTTGTTTTATTATTTGCCTTTATAAAGTATCTGAAAGTCAAACCCTTCCGCATTAAAGGTTATCAGAAGGTGTCACAAGAGAAGAAATGCTGTTCTGAAGCAGTTGGATACAGTCCTTGGAGTGCCTCAGCCCTGCTCCCACATCTGAGGTGGGAATTGCAAATCCTGGCACCGGGCTGCAGTGAGTTTTGGATAGGAATGACAGACAGCTTTGCAGAGCGAGGAGCTCATGCTGTGCAAAGCAGTGCTCCCCAGCTGTCTGCCTTTAACCCATGTGCAGTTTATTCGTACAGTTCTCACCTGCACTGTGAGATGAGCAAAACCCTCTGCTCAGGCAGTGAATACTAACCAATGCCATGATCTGAGAGCCAGTGAACAGCCAGGTTTTTTCAACTCCCCAAAGTCCTGGGTCACTCAGAGCTATAATACTGGTCCTTGCCTGTTGTGCTCCAGAGCTTAACCACAGCAAACTGTTTACATCTATGTAAACTAGTTTACATCTATGTTCTGTACAGGCTTGAATTTGACTTTAAAATATAGTAGAAAAAGCGACTTGCCCTTACAGATGAAACTGAACCTCACAAAAGCAACTCACAAATACAAATAGATGAAGATTCACAAACTTTCTGGTGTTTGCTGGTTTTGACAATTTTTATGTACCACACTGGACCTTGTTAGCATAGTGAGGTAGGTTCAGTTTTTGCCCATGGGGCAGGTGTTATGGATTTGCCAGTAGTGGAGTCATCATTGTCTTTAATTAGAGACTGTCTGTGAGAGAGCAGAACAGCTCCCTGAGAATGAGAATTGAACTGAAATCCTAGGAATAAGTCCACTTGTGCTGCTGCAGGCTCTTTTCCACAGAAAAGTTGCTCTGAAATCAGTTATGCAAAAGTTTTATTAATCTGGTTCTGTTACCCAATTTTAAATCTCACTGCCAAGGAAGTCTTAGGGAATGACTATTCCTACAAGCTACTGAAAGGAAACACTTAGGAAAACATTTTTTGGCTAGTGAACAGATTTCTTTTCAGGTTTTGTTTGGTTGTTTTAACGAACAAATGTACCATTTACATTTTGACTTCCTTTCAAAAGTTTCCTTTAAAATTCTAATCTATCAACATCCTTTTCCTTTAAAACAATCTACAACAACAAATAATGATATTAACTTAAGGCGTGTTGTCAGGCATCAGTTATTCATGCTATTGTGGACCTAATCTTACTTTGACCTAGAAAATGATTATAAGGATTATGAATGAATTTTTTTGGCAACGCTTAAACTAATAGCATGATCACCATTAAATGCTACATTCAGATTTGTGGCTTTATTTTTTTTATTGTTTGTTTGAATGGCATATAACATTTTAAAAATAATAGAAAATGCTATTAAATAGAGGTTGACCTTTTGTAATTGTCAGTATGTAGGGTACTGCTACTATGGTGGTGCTCTAATTTCTAGATTTAAATCTGAAGTTTTTAGAATTGAAGGATCTGGGAGGAACTGACTTGTTAGAAGGAAATGGAAATTAAATCATGTGTACATAGATTTAGGAGGTAAGGAAAAGAAAAAGAGAGAATGTGAATTAACTTGTCAAAATTGTCCTGAAATAGAGAAATAGAAGTAAGTAGTGGCGCAAAGAAGTCTATCACCCTTGGCTGTATAACCTTTCAATCACAGCCTGTACATGAATCATTTCAGGACTTTGTTGTCTTTTTTTGTTTTGTTTTGTACCTGAGCATGGCTATCGAAGGTCTTCCTTCTCTGATTTTTCTCAGTAGTTAGGAGAAATTATGAACTGAGCTATGTTAATATGTTGAAAACTACTTCTGTATGTGTAGATCTGTGTATTTGTATATTAATGTATATAAAGCCTTCTTTTGTAAATGCTCAACTGTTCTCTTTGCAAAGTTTTAACCATTTTGTCAAAGAATCTGAAAAATAGTCCTATTTACTGGGCAGTACTTTACTGAAGAGAAGACACACTTATGTTGCATGAGTGCACAGAGAATACACGTGTTTTAGTTAGCCCAGTGTCAGCCAAACTCTGCGCTTAAGCCTAACTGGGGTAAGTATGTTTTCTCTAATCAGTTTAATACTGAATGCACAGCCAAAGGCTACATCCAAGTTTTCTATGATCCCAGGAGAGCATTTTATGGTCTGTAGTGCTGCTAGATAAGCCTTGATTCCTCCCCATAAATCTTTGTATATATCTTTACATATCTAACATTTTACCACCAGTTGAATTTCAGTCCTTTGACCATCATGTGAGTCAGTTATGTCAAGATTTCCACCCACCTTGTAGTCTACCAATCAATGCATATCTCTTCAGTTTGGTCACAAGGATATTGTGAGTGACTTGGTTGAAAGCCTTGCTACAGTATGTTAAACAACACGTGCTGCTCTCCTGTTGTCTGGAGATCCAGAAATCATATTTGTCAGGCATGATTTGCCTTTGGTAAAGCTGTGCTGCTGGATCACAGTCACCTTCTTGGCCTTCCTGTGCTCAGGACTTCCTTCCAGAAGAATGTGCTCCACAACCTTCCCAGGGGCTCAGGTTAGCCTTCCCAGTCTGTAGTTTCCCAGGTCCTTTTTCTTGCTGTTCTTGAAGAGAGGTGTGACATTTGCCTTGTCCAGTCACTGTGAATGTCCCACAATAGCCAGGACATCTCAAAGTGAGTCAGACAGGGCTACAGTACAAATTGTCACATACAGTACCTATTAAGGTATTTAAGACTCTGGCAACTATTAGAATCTTTTCTCCATTGTAACTTGGCTTTCAGATCTGGAGACCATAACACAAATCTTTTCTGTTGTTTCCCTCGTTTCCTAAATTGAATTCCACCTTAAAGCATAGGTTTGGTACTTTTTTTTTTTCTTCTTTGAATTGTTCTTTCTGTGCTTCTTTTGACAAAAATATTGTAAAGCTTTTGGTTTACAGAAAAGCTGCATTTTTCAATTGGTAGGGTTAGATATCTGTGTGAGATTGTTCAATCTCATTCTTTTCTAATAATAGAAATATTTATAAGTACAGCAGCATCATACATGGATTAAGATCTAGAGCAATTATTAGCAGGAAGATTATGAAGGAGCTGAAATATGATGGTCAAAATCCAAGTATCAGATGCATGGTGTAGTGTGCCTCAGAGGAGAGTGACAGTGAAATAGTTTGGAAGGGTAAAAACCTCCTGAGATTACATAGGCAATGTTATCCAAACCAAAGGTTGGAATTGTATTATAATATAATTATGTATTTTTACCAGGACAATGGAATGGCAGCCAGATTTCCAGTTCATTTCTTACTACCTTGCTACTCTGGATTTCCCGTTAATTTCTGACTACATCGCTACTATTAATGGATGTAAAAGTAGATAAACCCACTACCAGTGTTTGATTCTCAAACTATCAGATGGCCCTTTGGGAAGCCTGAAAGGGTCTATTTGACTGAAGCTAGGAGGAATGAAAACCACCCTTAGGGATGTGCAGTGCACAGTGCACTTGGTGGCACTGTTCTTTTCTGCAAAATTCCCTTCCTGACCTCAGAATGCTCTTCTGTTGCTCCTCTCCAAGGTTGGCATTGAGGGCTTTGCTTCAGTTTCAGAACATAGACTTGGCTCCTGAATGCTCTCCTCACTGTAGTGCGGACTTCTTTAGAAGTTATGTGGTTGTAGTAAGTATTTTTCATCTGTTGAGTTGAGTTGTGGCAAAACCCTCTGCCTTATTTAGTATGTGCTGCAAGGTGAGGAGAGCATTCAGGACCCAGGTGAGGTATGTTCTGGAAGTGAAGCAAAGCCCTCAATGCGAGCCCTGGCAGAACAGCAGGAGGTCCTTCAAGGAGTAATGCAGAAAGGTCAGTGGGAGAGCAGATGTGCTGTGGTTGTCACAGTCTGTCTTTTGTCCCTTTTTCAAGAAATGTTTAGGAGAAAGCTGGGTGTATGTTCCCTGGTGTCTCTGTTTAGTCAGTTGTTCTATCATCCAATGACACCAACTACCACACCCCCCCTCCACCCTGCCTCCAAGAAGGGGAGTTGGGAAATGGAAAGGAGACCTGTGTGTTGAAATAGAAACACATTTAATAAAATAATAATAACCCCCCCCTAATATTAATACTAATACAAAGTAGACAAAGCTATGCTCAGCCCATGTAGTGGTCATGAGCTGTGCATTCCTAGCAGTGAATGCTGGATGTCAAGCACTGCGAGCACCACAGCTCTAGTGAAAGTGTGATGGTCACAGAAAACAGGAGAGTGGGCCTCAGGAGAAGAGTGAGACCCTCAAGGGATGGTGACCATTGAAGAGATGAGACTGTCCCTAATAAACTTTTTAATTTATAGAGAGTGTGCTATTTATGGTATAGGTTACTTCTGTTGCTCAGATTGGGTCAGGTGCCCTAGCTTTTGCACCTCCTAGCTTTAGCACAAGGCTAACTTGGAACTGCTAAAGACCTTCACTATGGAGACACACATACAGTAGCTGTTCACAAAAGAAAACAAAGTATCTCATGTATTTTCCTGAAGGAAACCAAAGTATTTCCTGTGTGGCTTGCACTAGGTGTTCCTGTGCTGGCAGGGTGGTTGGACTTGATGATCTCCAGAGGTCCCTTACAACCCCTACCATTCTGTGATTCTATCTTATCCACTTTGTTTTCACTGAACTGGGTGCTGCAGTCTTCTCAAAAATGTAGCTTTCCTGAACAGAAAATTGACTCTATAATTCTATTCCAGCAAAACCAGGACAGCTGTTCAGTGGATGTCCAGGTGATCAGTGTCTCTTGGAGTATGTGAAGCCTGGACATTGTCCTCCTTGGAAGAATTATCTCCTAAGGAGGACACATTGGTGAAAAAAACAGACATAGACAGTTATGTTTTCTTTCTGCTAGTCCTGTACTACTGGGGACACTGAAAGTCAGCAGTGTCCAGGGATGTCAGCTGTGGCTTTTGCTGTTGACTGACAAGTGAGATAGTGTGTGATAGACATCATTCGGTACCTTGGTTTTGATCACATGATCCAGATTTACAGGGAAAGAACTTGGTTAAAGGTGTGTTTTATTTATTCCTAATAGGTCTATATATTACTAAAGATGAACAAACTGGAAGCTCTCATTAGCTTAATTATTTATATTTTATTCCTTACTAGCTTCTCTCCTTGTGCTTTGTTTTCTCACATTTTAGTTTCTAAGCAGACAGGGGGTTTTGTATTTCTGAAGTCCTGCAGTATCTAGATATGGTGCAGGGGAGTATACATTTTTACAGAGGAAGACCATCGCTCTGCCAGATAGTTTTATTATATGTTTTGGATTTGATTAAATTAGATTAAATTCTTTAGCAAATCTCATTAGCTGTAATTCTTTAATCATGTGGTGTTCCCAAATATGCTGGTATACAGGTTCTGCTTTTCTTTAATATGGAATTTGGAATACAAAATGTGATTTCCAGTGTTTTATTTAAAATATATTTTTCTTATATAAAATTACATTCCCATGCACACATTTATTATGTAAGAATAGTACTAAATCATCCCAATCATGTTAAAAATGGTAAGTTATTTCAAGGGCTGTTGTGTTTTCAGTGTGCTAGAAGATCTACATTTTGGGAAGTTTTACATAACTGAAACCAGCCACATTTGCTTTACAGGACTGCTTCATTTATGCAGTTCAGTAAAACTTGTTCAGCCACTGCTCAATCTAAATAATAACTGCAGCAGTAGTATTGATTACTTAGGTGCCTGAGCTTGTGTCTACTGGGGGCTTTAAAGCCCTGAGCAACTTCTTCCCTGTTCTATCTGGAGATGAAGGAGCTTTTTTTTTCCACATCTTGTTTCCTGAGGATTGTTAATTCTGGACTCCTAAAATCATTAACTCCTTCTAGAGACTGAAACCCCTTGTCATTGCAGCCAGCGTGTATGAACCAATGCAGTAATCGATGCTTGCACTACACTGCAGAGATTTGTTTTAATGACGAGAGCTCTCATAGCCACTGTTTGGTGTCACCGGTGTTGAATGTTTGATGCTGCGGAATAATTTGGCTTAGAATCAGGATGCAAGGACCTTTGGGACTTCTTTTATGTCATCTCCTTCACACTGAAGTGGATTTTTGCTTGCATTACAGTTTTGCTACAGTTGCAGGCTGGAATTCAGCAACCTACTAGATGCCAGTTGTGCTTTTATAAACCATTCTATTGCCGGTGCTGCTATGTTTGCTGGGTTTCTTCAGTTTCTGCTCCATACGTTGCATTCAGAGACAGGTAAACAAGCAGTTATACAGTGCTGAGGTTTTAGATATATAGATATATATATATTAATATCTCTTTTTATAGTCAGATTTCTTTAACTGTACAGTTGTAGTGGAGACATTGTGTCCTCTGAATGTAAAGTATTAATTGTAGCAAGTATTCAGCTTAAACAGGGAATAAGGAACAGTTTTGTTTCTGAGTTTTTCAGTTATGGTTATATTTCAAAAGCTCATTTCAAATATGATTTGACATTAGTGATGCTATGTGGCATGAGTTTTTAAACAAAAACCCATATTTTGAAAGGACACATAAAAATGTAAATGTTTCTGAAAAGTAATAATAATATTCCAGTTGCATTATGACTGTTTTGCATTTGGGAGAAGTCATAGATATGAAATCAGAAATTTATTTCAGGAAACAAATAATCATACCCGTGTAGTATATCTCTTTGGCAGAAGACAATTGATGTGTCCTTGATAACCTGAATTGTGCTACAGTTAGTAGCTTTAATAAGTTCAGAATGGAATGTGATTCTGTTACTTTTATTTTTGAATATTGTTTTGGGGAAAAAAACCAGCAAATACATGTACAAAGAACAAGAATGTTTAGAATAATACACAGTTATTATTATAATAATGATATATTGGTTATAATAAATGTACTGTTGTGCTTATTTTGTATCTTATCTCTGCATCCTCATACTGATGCATTGCACTTTCTGAACCAGGGAAGGACATCAGCCCTCTCCATAGTGGGGGGAGGGGAGGAGGGAGGAAATCTGTATTTTGAATAAGGTCCTCAGCTAAATCACTGAAGGATCACACGGGAAAGTGAGAGGGAGGATTGACAACTGTAAATTCCTTTGGGATTATGTGGCGTGTTAAGAATAACAAGGATTTTAAAAATCATGTATCTAAGTAGTTGATAATACTGTCTGTAAACATCATTTCTGAAATGTCTTTTTTCCACTAGAAAAATTAATACTAAAGATTGTATGATAGGATAAGTCATGATGGTGGTTTTAGCCTCTCAAATATTACAGCTGTGTTAATTAACGTATTTTAAGAGATCCAAATGTGAAATTAATTTCTTTTAGAAGTGTTTAGAGGAGAATGAGTATACTGAGGGCAGAATCTGGAGAGATGAATTGGTGAAAATGCTGCTGTTTGAGCAGCAACCAGAACAGAGATGGAACTGAAACAGCAGCAGAAATATTAGGAAAACAAGATGCTGCTAAGTTTGGGAGGATACAATGGTCAGCCTTTACTCTGGTGTTTCAGGTATAAGACTGGAGAAAACCTTTGGTTAAGATCAAAGCCTTGCTACTTTCTCTCACACTTAGTAAGTTGTTTATAGCTACATAAAGAAAGGTCACTGTGGTAGACAGCCATAAACTACCTTCCAGAGACCTCTTGCACATCTTGGCATAAGTACACGAATAAGGTGAAGTAGGGTTGGGATTGAGAAGTGCAGAGCTGTGACACCGCGTTGCAGAGATTCAAGGCTGTGCTGTTGGCAATGGCATACAGGAGCACATCTCTAGCCTTTGGAATGGCAAAACAAAAAAAAACCCCATGACAACAAAACCTTCATTTCTCCACCAGTTTGACCTGTGCAGGTATTTAGTAGCAAATAGTAGGCAAGGCACCCAAGTCTGGCCTCTGGCCAACCCTGCTAACTCTTCAAGTGAAAGGATATTGGTTTTCAAACAGCAGCCAGGCATGTACACTGTCCTTTCCTATGACCCCTGTGATAGATCATATCCACCTTACCATCTTCTGCACAGCTAGCCCTTAACTGGTTGACTTCACTTCCCTGTTTCCCTACAGTTGTTTATCCTGCTTTCGGTGTAAAGTCATTTCCTTGTCCATTTGGAAATGGATCCTTTTTTTCCAGTTCATTTTTCCACTTTGTCGGGGTATATTTGAAGTCCAGTCCTGTCTCCTATAACTAGCCATTCTTTTCTCTTTGGGGTCAAGTCACCTAAAAATCGAGTATGTTTCTGGTTTATTAACTAGAAAGATAATGTGAGTATTGACTATTACTATATCCCAGACAAACATACCAGAACATGCTTAATGAATACTTTGAGATTTTTGTTACCAGTTTTAGTTGTTTAGAGTATGTTTTTCTAAATAGCTTTTCACCTTATGCTAGTTTTATTTAGATGCTTTTTTCTGGTGTGACTCCTCAGATGAAGTTATTTGACATCTGCTCTTCATTGCCTACCTTACTGCAGTGGTAGGAGATGAAATTGGGCTAATTTATTAATGGCATGTTGATTTTTAGGTCTCGTCTTTTCTCTTACCCTCTTGAAGGTGATTTGTTCTGTTTTACATTTTTTCAGGCACTGATAGGAAGCTGACTGGCCTATAATTTCTAGCCCCTCTTCCCCTCCCCTCCCCTTTTATAATATAGGATGTGTTTGCTCTTTCCCAGTTTTTGTGGAACTTCATCCATACTCCACTAATTCTCAAGAAATAATTGTTTCTGGCAATGAGATAGCTTCAGACAGGTCTGTAAGTACTCCAGGGTGAAGTTAATTATCATAGTGCATACTATAACTAGACTGTCTGACCTCTCCCTGTTTTGGCATAACATTTATGTTTTATGCTACAGAAACTGTTAATTTGTTGCTATGGGTTTTACTTGAGTTTATTTTAAGAGAACTTAGTTAAAAAAACACCACCTTAGCTGCCTTGGTATCATTTGCTGATAGAGCCAAATGGTAGCAAACTCTTTCCTAGTGTTCTGGAATGGCAAGTACTTCATACTGGATAATAAGCACTAGGGACTAGATACTTGCAGAATGTTCTCAACTGGTTTATGTACTTGGATGCCTGCATTAAATTTTATGTGTTTCCAATTTTGTCTTTTTTGCTTCCTGGTGCTCTGTCACTGTAAGTTACTCACAGGCAACTTTACATTGATTGTTCACCTTCTTGTAGAAAATAAGACATTTATGACTTAGTTGACAGTTTTTGATAGCATTTCTCCTTCCTCTATATTGAACTAGTTCTGCTTCTGATGTTGGTATTATTCCTTCAAGTACTTCCATGATTACTAGACTCCTTTTGCTGTCATGGTTGCATGGTTATTTTCTCTAAGATTGGAGTGCTTTTGTTTTGTTTTATTCTTTTGGTGGTTGTGTGTTTGTGGGTTGTTGTGGGGTTTTTTTGTTGTTTGTTTGTTTTTTTGTTTGTTTTGTTGTTGGTGGTTTGTTTCTTTTTAATTATTTATTGTTATTATTGTTTGTTTTGTTTTTCTTTTGGGTTTTGTTGCATTTGTTTTGTGTTGGGTTTTATTTTTTGGTTTTTGTTAGTTGTTTTGTGGGTTTTTTTAGAAATGTTTTAGGTTTTCCTTCTGGTCAACTTCCTTCCCTTTTTAAAGATCACAAAGTTTATTCACTTTGACTGTCTTAATGATTTCCTCTCTACCGGTGAAAAGCAAAGCTCCAAAGGTGCTTTGCTGGTTGCTTTCCTAGTGCCGGTGATCTCTCACTGTGCACTCCAAGGATTCTTCCTACACTATTACCCCCTGAACTGGAGTAATGAAAGCCTTCAAATGCAACATAAGGGAGGATTCTGATGAATGCTTATTAAAAAACAAACAAACAAACAAACCCAAAAATATTGCTAGGCTTATCTTCCTAATTTGGTGGTCTGGATTAGATCTCCATCATGGTACTGCTGAAGTGCTTTTCCCTTTAGTCATGATCTAGAGAATTTCATCTGCTGTATTTCCTTCTATAGTCCTGATGCTCAGGACAACCAAGAGCTTGTTTTTGTTTTTCTTTTTCTTTTTCTTTTTTTTTTTTTGTTTGTTTGTTTGTTTGTTTGTTTGTTTGGTTTTTTGGTTTTGTTTTGTTTTGTTTTTTTCTCCCAAGACTTTCCTTTTCATTATAATATTTGAGATTATTTATCTTCCCCAGTTTTCATGAAAATGAAATAATAACCTTGATAATGAAATAGAATCCTCTTGTTATTTTTCAAGTGACTTGTGCAGGTCTGTGTGAATGACTGTGTGTGCATGTTGGACAATCAACAGAAAGGCTCCACTGTCTGTGTCCCTTACCATTTTTGTGGTCCTGCAGATAAGGAGAAGTGTTGCCTTTAGTTGCTGTTGTTTCTATAAGCAGGTTTATAAACACCATGTATTACCTTCTATATCTGAGCAGAAATGTTTTTCTTCTTTCCCCACAGTAGAAGAAGATATATATTCAAATAGGCCTCTCTGGGCATATCCCATTTTGGTCACCTTATCTGAAGCAGGTGCTAACAGAGCCCTGATATGTCACTGGGCTGTGATGGATCAGTGGCTGATATGTCACTGTATCCAGGGGACTTCTAATGCACGGGCTGCTTTCACAGCCTTAGACTTTTTTTTCTGGTTTGCTTATCTTTGTTAAAATTCCTATCTACTGGCATTGGAGAAACGCCCTTAGGTTTGAGAGTTTTAACCAACCAAACAACCAAAACAAAACAAAAAACAAACAAACAAACAAAACCAACCAAACAAACCAAAAACAACAAAAACCCAAACCCCACAGAAAAGAAAAATTGTGTTGGGCTGAAGAGCAGCATGGCATACTTGAAGTGCTGGGAATTCCTTCCGAGCAGCAGAAAAGTTGTTATGAGCTGGTCAGGCTCAAAAATGTTTGTCTCAAAATTTATGAGCCCACATGACTTTTTGAGATAACTTGCTATCATGTTGCACGTTTCATCATACACTGAAGAAAAGTATTACCAATAGATCATGCAAAAGCTAAAATAGTGTTAATTATATGAAACAGGAACTTAAATAAAACTGAAAATGCAACTTAGTGTTGATATTGAATTGGAATTAAATAGCAATAATAAATCAATTCAAAGAAGCTCTAAGTTTCAAGAATATCTCCGTCCATCCATCTACAGAATTAGTTTCCACTCAGTCAGCAAAATCAGCACTTGAAGCTAGCCCTGGCAAACAACATTTTTCTTACATCTTTAGATTCCACAATATCAAAAATTAGTTAAAATGTTTGCCTGCTGATTTGAAGCTCTTGGTAGTGCTAACCACACCCTTGCAATAAGACTTACACATCCTCTGAATAACATTTTAGACAGTCTCTGAGATAAAAATAAGCATCTAGTTAGAAAGGGTTGATGAACTTTTCAAAACTCTCAGTGTTTGAGTGAAAGACCTGAATAATGATAGCTCAGGGAGTCTCATGAGCAGGCTCCCTTGAGATTCAGGAAACTTAGAACAGCTTCCTTGTTATTTTCCTTGTGTCCATGTTAAAAGTTTTAAACATTCACAAAACCTCCATTTGTTACTTGATAAATTGTGCATTTTGTCTTCAAGCTTCCATTGGCAAGATTAGTAATCTTTGTTTTCAGTCATTTATAATGCTGTCTAACAATACAGAGATAATCCAGGTAGGAAGTCCACCTTCTGAAACATACAAATGGGCCCAGTTGTTTTTGTGTTGAAAGTTCTTTTGCAAGTATACATTTTGAAAAACCTTCTTGAGCTATCAACAAACACAAATACAATACTTTCTCAAAAAAGAATGTATGTGAAAACTGTACTAATTTTAAAATAAAAACCAATCACAATCTATAAAATAAAAAAGTCTTCAATAAATAAGTATCTTGATAAGAATTTTTTGTTATATTTTAAACAGTCCACAGAAAATTCTCCTTGCACTCAGATAAAAATAATATATTGAAAGAATTTTTAGTAATCAGCCACTGAAAAATCATCACTTTGCAAAATGTAACTGTGAATTTGCAAACTTCTGTAAAGAAACAAATTTCCAATAGTAACTAAGGTAACTTGCCTAATTATTTCTTCATTTCTTGTTTGCAAATAAGAAGTGGCATTGTAACCTGTTCTGTGCTCACAACGTAACTTTAAAAACAATTTTTAAGCTAAGGGGTTTTTTTTCCAAATAAAACCACAAAGTGTTCATTTTGTGTGAGAAAGAGTATGAAAGATCCTTATTCTCAAGACACAAAATTAAGGAATAAACATTTATTTTCAGCATATGCTGGATAATCCCATGTTGATCTGAAAATGTAGTGCTTGGCCAAGATCCATAGACTATTTTTTAATGATTTTCTATTACTCAGAAATTTGATTAAGATAGAGAAAAGCAATTTTGTATCCTATCATTGTGTTAAAATGCCTAAATAAATATTGAATTGAGAGAACAATCTGAGAGGCTGGCTCTAGCCTTGGGAGCTATAGGGGACACAGGCATGTGTGCCAGGTCTGTACCACAAATATGAGTATCATATATATATATAAATTGTCACTTGTAGGGAGTACTAGTCTTTATTTGACCTTTGGAATCATACAGTATGTTAGCATGCAGTGCTTAAGACATGTGCCGGCAGGGAACTCAAATCCAGTGCGATTATCTATTTTCTGTACAAAATAAAACCTAACCTTCACAGTCTCGTGGTGCATTCTTCCCACATACCGCATGAGCCAGCCTGTCTTTGAACTGCATAAATGGTAAAACACAAACCTCGTTCTGCAAGAATTTAAGTTCTTAACTGCTGTCATCTGAAGTGGGCTGATTTGAGAGCAAGGAGATGATGAGCATTTTTATGAAGCTTTCTGTATAAATAGTCAATGGGTAGCTTTTGAATTCTCTTCTTGCCACTTAAATATGAGGGCTGTCTATCATGCCAGGGTACACATGTTTTTTCTTTGTGTGGTTAGTTAGCAGCATGACTAGAATGATTTAAACACACGTTGTTTATACACCGAGTATTTTTCTGACATGATAAAACATGATTACCATCTTTTTCTTTTTTTTTTTTTTTTTTCCCATGGGCATAGAATTACTTTCTTGCTTGACAGTATGACCTACCACATCTGTAAGAGCAAACAGATGTTTTTGATAGCAGTAATAGCATGCAGATTTACCAATAGCGTGCAGAATGGTCTTCTAACTCAGGAAAACCCTGGCTATGAAGGATGAAGGCAATTAAGTTGATACATGGGGTATCTTTACATTTGTTTAACTTTTTGTAGGTTGAAACATGCTTTCTATTGATTTTTACCTTGGGAAACAATTGATCACTTCTATGAGATATTGATCCAGTTCCTTGGGAGCTGTGGAAGACATAACAGAGGATATCATAGGTCTTTGATAAGCTTTATTGTGTGTTTAATGCAGGCTATATTTGACTCTAAAACTTAACAAAGGTAAATACATAAATGACTGTTGCATGTGTTAAATATTATATAGCAAGACAGTTTGCACTGTAAGTTTAGATGCAGCCTCTGAATATAATTATCTAAGTTTTCCAGTTAATTGATAGAACTACTTTATTAATTAGCAGTTACATGTTAGACTCAATTAAGTGCCTAACACAGGCTGTCTGACTCTTACTGTTAGGACTGTCTGTTTCTTGTCTCAAGTAACTGCTGCAAATCTAGTGCATCTGGATTCGAGCATAATACCAGAAGCGCGTTCTTTGCTGAATATCACTAGGCTCTGAATTCAGTCTGGATGGATTTGGGGAAGCATCTTAGGGTATTTTATCTCCAGTATTCAAAACTCCTTGGAAATCAGCACAACTGGTCATACATGATAACAGACTTTCTCATATTTTGTGCTTGCTTTGGTTTTGCAAGAGAGACGAGTCTCATTTCCAGCACTTCTCAGCTTTGCAGAATCTCACTTGAAGTCACAGTATCGCAGCATTAGCTTTTGGTATGAATATTGCTACTGAAGTTGAAGTATTCTAGAGAAAGTGTTTTTATTGTGGTGTGACTTTTGTTCTCCCTTTATTTTTAAGTCATGGAAGTTGCGGATATAAAAACAAAGGCAATTTGTTAAGGGCTTTACTCCCCATCTTGAAAATCTGAAGACTGCGAAAGACTTCTCTCAGAAAAAAAAAACCTCAACACATTTGGGTCTTGTAAAGTAGATTTATGATTATATTCGCCTGTGTCCAAGAGTAAAGTAACTGAGCAGCAGAATATTAATAGGAAAAATATTTCATTGACAGCAGGATGCAACTTTTGAATTATTCCCTCAGGAAAAAAGGTTTTATAAATATATACTTGTTTCACTCCATTGGTCTTAAGTAAATCATGCATTATAACTGTAAATGGATTTTCAATAACATGCTTTAAGTTTAAATACATTTTTTGTATGTTTTAGAAATATATCAGTAATGTACAAAAATAGTGGTAAAGTATATATATATATTTTCATAGATGCTTATTATTTTCTAAGTTTTCCATGTTATTAAATTTAAAGCATTATTTAGAAAGGGTTTAAAAGTAGTTTAAGCTTGTAAATCAGTTATTTGCTCTGTAGAAAAGTTGTTATTTCTCTCCATCATGTCTTAAATTTGTCTTACTTTACTTGTTATTTTTAGTGACTGTTAGCAATGCAAAAGTACTCTCTGTAGGGTTTTTTTTCATTTGAGTTTTGGTGGGGAATTTTTGGGAAAATCTGGGATTCTGAAACTTTGGTCTTAGATTTTAAGTTTCTGCATGTTATTTACCTATTCCTGGATCTCTGTAAGACCAATTCAGTAAAATTATTTTGTGTAATTAAACAAATAATTAGTTCTGGGTTATGGTAGTGCAAGAATGGCATAAATGGGTGTTAAGTAAAGAAGCAGCAATGACATAGCATAGTCTGGGAGAAGTTATTTTAAAAGTATAGCTGTAACAGAGTGCTGATCTGCAGATGTCAAGACCCTAGTGTCAATGTTGCTGACATAAAACATTTTCTAAGCTCATTTGGTGATTTTGTTCCTTAATGTTTTAATTTTTATGTTCTATGGATGTTTATAAATATAGATCAACTGATATTTTCCATTGTGAACCCCTTTTAACAGTTGTAGATTCAACAAAAAGTTTGCATGTCAGTGGTCTATTTGGAACTGAATTTTAAGGGAAATCTAAAAATTGAGTAATTTTTTCAAGAATGTGGACTTTTTTCTCCCCAATTCATGTGGTTTTGCAGCTTTTAAAATATTCACCAAATTGTACACCTATCAATTTCCGTCAAGATTTTTGATTTAGTAGCTACCTTTATGCCTTCCCAGTGTACTATTCATGCTCCAGCTCAAAAGAGCCATGTTTGCAGCAGTTCCTGCTCTCAGCTTCTGAGAACAGAGGGTGAAAGGACTGTGATCATGTCCAGCCATGGTGGACATAGCTGCTGACTTGGTATTTACCAAAGTGTACAACAGACAGGAGTGGTGAAAAGGATAAAAAGTGAAAGGTTTATGTATTGGGAGGAGGGGGTGGCAAAGATGTAGCTTAGTATCAATGTGTGTGAGGGGAAGGAGGGATTAAAATACATAACCCAAAGAAAGGACACCAAGACTAGAATCAGAAGGAGACAGAAGGTGGAGAATGGGAACAAAATGACAGGAAAGAAAGGCAGCAAAGAGTAGATAGTTGGTGAGGATGTGAAAATTAGCAGGAACTTGGTGGGATATAAGCTAGATGCATGAATCCAGTGTTCATAGATATTCAATAACCAAGAAGAAGGGCACCAAGAAAACGGGGACCCAGAAGCTGAAGCTGGGGAAGGAAGAAAGGAGAAGGGATCAGGGTGCCACGTGGAGAAAAAGACCAGAAATGTTTCTGAGCACTTGGACACACATGCTTCCCTGCTAGAGCTGACATTTATTCCTGCCTGAACGTTTCTCTATTGCTGAGCAAATAGTTGTGAAATGTGGAGGCAAAGTGTGTCGTGTTTTGCCTGTGGCAGGCCAGGTCACACAGGAGACAGTTGCTTTTTGGTGTCCTTACTGAAGATCAGAGAGCTCTGTGCCACAGGTCCCAGTTTATTGGAGCACTTGGTGTGGCTGGCTGGTTTGTTGATTTGTTGTTGTTGCAATTTTGAAGTCTGTAAAGGTACAAGGAACAATGCTAAAAATAAAACTGAAAGATATGGAATGTGAAGTTAAGCTCTCCAAAATTCCATAACTGCAGTAGCTAATGCAACCGCAAACCGCCTCGTGTGGTTATGCATATGATAATAATAAGCTGTTTAAAAATAAGCTTGTGCGTATGATCCTGTAGATGGTAAGCTATTAAAGATTTCATGGGTTCTAAAGAGTGTTATAACTTGTATTTCATAATCAGCATCTAAATATTTGTAGAAAAGGAGTAAAAGGTAACAAAGTCCTCGTGTAATTTTATTTTTTTTTCCTTACTAGAAACATGCTTTGTTTGGGCTTCTGTTGGATGTGTGTGTGCCAGTAAGAGCAGTGGTCTAACAGTAGTATTATAGAGATGTGCTATATTAAGTAAGATAGCGAAGTTGTATTGCCTAAAGTGTACCTAATAAATAAAATATGTGCATATTATGAGTGCAGAGGGTATTGACAATAAGTATCTGACTGCAATGATAAAATAGGATTTTTATTTTTAGTATCTTTTAAATACTCAGTAAAGAGTTTGTAGGAATGTTGTTACAAAAATGTGTGAAGAGTGTTCTGAAAAGAAAACTTAGTCCAGGACATAATAATTTAAAGACTTGAAAAAAACACCTCACTTGTGGACTTAATGCTATCAAACTGTTCCACTAACATATTTCATATAACCAAGGCTCTCTGCCAAAGTGAGGGTGAAAAATGCCTGTTGGGCAGATAGGAATATAAACCTTTGTGAGAGATATTTCCTTCAGGGTCTAAAACTAACCTCTGTAGTGATGGTTTACATTTTGGTTTGGTTGGTTGGTTATGTGTTTAAAGGCATTGTAAGGTAAATGGCAGAATCATCTACTTTTTCTCAGATAAAATTAAAAAATACCTCTTGGTTATTTCAGATCAAGCTTTTATATACTACTGTTACTGCAAGAGAGCATTAGAAAGAGTTGTCATTCTCATTTCTAATGACACTACTTCATTGTTGTTAATACAAGCTGCCAATGCCCAAAGGGATAAAATAATGAGCTCATGGTTCAGAGCTCATGGGTATATGCTCTTTTAAACTAGTGCTAGCACAGAAATCCTTCAGATTTGCTCCTGCTGTGTCAGTCTCACATTGAGCCTTCTGTTGGATCTATTCTATCCTGCACCATTCTCCAGTGTCCTTCCCAATAACACCTGCATCCTTCCTCTTTATAAAGAAAATTGTGCTCTGAAATGCACTTCCCAGTATTATTCCTCTTGCAATTCCTGCCTCATCCCTATTGTTCTTGGCATGCACATCAGTCCTATATTACAGACAACTGCCAATGAAGTTTGCAGATTTTTGCTACCATCTCAGCTTTCTACAGCTGTAATATATTGTCAGACTGTGGTTTCCTTATCTTCCCATACATTCTTATATACACTCTGTGGTGTTACACTCTGCTGCCTTTTCTTCCCAAACCCTAGCCATGATTCCTTCCTTGGCCTGATAGGCTTATGGCTTTCAGACCATAGTAATACATGGATTTATTCTCAGTGTACATAGTATATACATTTGTCCCAAGCAAAATGAAAGTTTGCAACCTCATACCTGCTGTTAGTACTATCTGCTGTATTTGTGTGGCTTTTTTCCCTGGTGCTCTGTTACCCTTTACCATCTCCTGTGCCTCTCCATCTGTACGGTACCCGTTGTCACAGTATTGATCAACTACTCTGCAGATTTTTGAGTGTGGTTGACCATTCTGTCCTTAAATATAGTTAAGTGCCTATTTTGTGGGTATTCTCTCTTGTGTCATCATTAGTTGTAGTCCTGTGTGTTTGTTATGGAGATGGGAGGAGGAGGAGAAGGACTGTGAATGGAATGCATTGGGGTCCGTTCTTGGAAGATGACTGGGCAAAGTAAAAAACAGCTGGAGTGCACAAGCGATTCTGAGGTGCAGTTTGTGAGGTCCAAATACATGCATTATTATTTGGTTTGGGTTCTATATTCTTAGACTATATTGTTTTCAAATTGATATAACTTAATTTGAATCCTAACAGAGGTTTTGTATTTGCTTCATCAAACTATTGCAAATTAAAATTCGTGCATACAGAAAGAATCATTCACACATCTCCGTTTGAGAGATTACACATTTCTTCTATTCATATTCCTCCAGGTGACTTGGATTATTACTGGCTGGATCCTGCCACGTGGCACAGCAGGGAGACATCACCCATTAGTTCGGTAAGAAATAGGAAAAAAGAGGTTCACAAGTATGTATAAAATGTTTGCTGATTATTTCCATTCATAGATGGATCCATAGATATTGTGTTGTAAAAAATTCTTCTATACAAATTGTATGAATTTGATTTAGTGGATCATGGAAATCAAAATCAGAAAGAAGCTTTCAACAAAGTGTATACTATTAAAATTGCTTGAATTGTAACTTGAATTTATTTCTTTTATAGACATGATACTAGATTTCACTACACACAATAAAAGCATCTGTGTCTGTGATACTTCTCTGGGAGACATTATTGACTTTTTCTGTTGACTTGGAGTGGGAACGGATCATTTGGATTTTTTTTTTTTTTTTAGTTATCCTATATGGTAGAATTGAATAATGTATATTATTAGAAAGAACAGAATGTATGAATATTCTTTTCAGGGTCATGGACTTCAAATGTTTAATTTTATTACCTAAGGTATGTTTTAAACATTTCATTGTATTGAGCTTTGAATTGTATCATTAGCTGCAGAATTAGTGCTGAGATATTTTACAATGGGCATAAATATTTAATGAAGCCGGAGTCTAACAAATATAAATAATAATAGAAAGTTTGGGTGCAGTATGCAACACATCTGAAGGATGTTTGTGCCTACAGTGACATAATGATCCAGACATTTTATTGGTTTATAAATGTGCATCTAAATACAGGAAGATGGTTGCACTACTTTAATTCCACTGCTTGTTTTTTTTAACAGCATCCTGTAACGTGGCAGCCTTCTAAAGAGGGAGATCGCTTAATTGGGCGTGTTATTCTTAACAAGAGAACAACCATGCCAAAAGAATCAGGTGCATTGCTGGGGCTAAAAGTAAGTATTACATGTTTATATGGTAAATGAAGGAAACTTCCACTGACCTTAGACCTAGAGATCTAACACATTAAATCAGAGGAGCCTCTAATTACTTGGTCATTTGGCAAAAATTTATTCCTCATTTTTAGTAAGTTTTGAAAGTTATACAGATAAATTATGAATATGAATGTATTTAACCCTTCTGTGTGGTCTTCCACTTATCCATGGCAAAGAAGCTGATCTGTTTTGATTAAAAAGTGTACATTCATTCAGCTTCCTGTCTGCAAGACATATACTGCACATTGCAATGCACTAATGGAGTTCTGCCTTTTTTAGCTCAACTGTTTTAATTTCATTTAAGTAATTCATCTCATAATCCACATAGATAAATATCATCCAGATGCAAATGTTTACAAAGTCTGTGTTTATAATCCACACGACCATTCAGAAACAGAAGTTTTGTAGAATGAAACTAAACATTTACCCAAAAATTTGCAGAAAAACTTCTTAAAGCATAGTAGACATTTTATAAATATAATTCCAGCTAATCAGGTATCCCAAAATTAACACATTGATATTAAGATGTTGACAGCACTGTCCAAATGGTCTAAAACCCTGAAGTAGTCATTTGTAGTGGACTTTTATGTTTGTGTCATTAAATTGCTTGAACATTTAAAGGAGAGAGGATGCTACTTCTGAAACTGGTGGGGAGTACAGTGTGCCAGTTCAAAGATTTCTCTCTCCATGTATATTTTTAACTGTATGGAGCTCCAGAGGTGACTGAGAGAATTTGAGTGTCTACCTCTCCCCACTGAGAACAGAAGCAATGGAAAATATCATAGAATCGTTAAGGCTGGAAAAGACCTCCAAGATCATCAAGTCCAACCGTCTACCCAACACCTCCATGACCACTAGACCATGTCCCAGAGCACCACATCCACCCATTTTTTGAACACCTCCAGGCACGGTGAACCCACCACTTCCATGTGCAGCCTGTTCAATGCTTAACTACTCTTTCAGTAAAGAAATTCTTCCTAATATCTAATCTGAACTTCCCTTGACTCACCTTGCAGCCATTTCCTCTTGTCCTGTTCTTAGTTACTAGGGAGGAGACCAACACTGGCCTCACTGCAACCTCCTTCCAGGTAGCTGTAGAGAGCGATAAGGTCTTCTCTCAGCCTCCTCTTCTTCAGGCCAAACAATCTCAGCTCCCTCAGCCTCTCCTCATACGACATGTTCTCCAGTCCCCTCACCAGCTTTGTTACCCTCTTCTGTACATGCTCCAGCACTTCAATGTCTTTCTTATTATTTCTGTAGTGCCTAAAAGTGGACACATTTAGGACTGAGTCTACTTCAAAAGGCACGACACTGAACTGGTCATTGCATGTAGTTGTCTGATAGTTCACTCCCTCACATGTGGCTGAGGTGTGGGTTCTGATCATTGTGGTGGGACTTAAATCAGGAAAGAACCTTGTGAACTTGGTAATGGCATGTCCTGGGTAAGAGCCATTTATCTACTTTGAAGTGAGATAGTGTGGTGTGGGAATACAGAAGGTGAGAAAAGCTTCACCCTGATAAATGTCTAGTGTAGCACAAGCCTGATTTTTGCTGGCATCAGGCAATTGTTGGGTTTTTGTAATATGTGAGAAAAAAAGTTTGGTCATAAGTAGGAAAAGTAGATCGGAGAGCTTCTCTTCGATTTTTCAAGTTTCAATTTTGTATGATTTGAACTAAAGCCCCTACTGATGAATTTATCTTGTGGCAACCTTGTTGGCAGGTAGTCTCTAAGTCTTCTTGGGTATTTATCTGTATTAAAACTACTACTAGTTATTGTGATTGCAGCTTGGGGAAATAATACCTCATGAACCATCATTCCAATGTTATTTTATTATAAAGCTCCTCCCCGGATATTTCTGACAAAAAGGATTGACTGGAGAGAGTAAGATAGCTAAAGAGAATAGCAAGTCAGCAAGACTGTATTTCAAATAAAATATAAACCAAGAAAATCTAATTTCTTAAGGGCACATTTTTTTACTGATTCTTTTCTGATCACTGTACCATGCAGTCATCAAAAATAGCTCTTCTCAGTTCTGTTTAGCAAAAGCCAGAAGTTGCTGTTTTGTCCTTTCATGTGCCTGGATGAGAAGGCCTGGGCTTTTGCAGCAGCAATGTTCTTGTAAATTGTTCTTTGCCCATGGTCCCATAGCAATGTATTTACTAAATTCTGAATTGTTGTACCAATTGCATTTGGGGATTTTCATATGTTTGATTTGATACACACTTGCAATTTAAACTTAAGCTCATGACAGACATCTCTTTTCAAAAGGTACATTTTCTTATTTATTTATTGAGAAGCATTTTTTCTGCAACAAATTTAGATACTTAGCAAACTACTTAAGATTGATGAGACAAGCACTTTAAAAGGAGTACGGATTTTGTTAATTCTGTGTCAGCTTTACTTCTTTCCAAGTAGATAGGTATCTTTACATGTGTATCTTTAACTTTGTCTTTAAGCCACTGTAAAGCCCAAATTGACAATAGATTTGCTTATGCATACTTTAGGTTTAATTTTAAAAATGCAAAAACTGATCTGTCTTTATGCTTGATATGATGTCTGCTTTGTGGCTTGGAAACTCACAAATTTATGATTATCCAGGTTGTTGGTGGAAAAATGACAGAATTAGGACGACTCGGTGCCTTCATTACCAAAGTGAAGAAAGGTAGCTTGGCTGATGTGGTGGGGCATCTCAGAGCAGGTAAATCAATCGGTTGCATATAAAAGATACTGTCTTTTGATCACAGCTTTCTGTCATACAGCTGTTAATTTATGTTAACATGGATTGTGTCATATGCTAATATATTTTAAATACAGGACAATACTATAATGTTGTTATGGAATGCTACAGTTACCTTCATTTCTAAATTATTGTTAACTCCTATTGCTTCAAGATATGAGCAAAATACAAGATATTCCTGATCAATGCTGGTGTCAGGACTGAGTGGCACTGGAGAATTTTTGCTTGCTAACTCAGGAGCTGCTTGTTACACACTATAAGGGAATGCAAAGATATTTTAAAACTGTTTAGTTGTGGTAAACAGAGCTCACTACAGCTAGTTTACTTGCACTGTAGTGTCACCTGAAGGATGATGCACTGTCTGCACAGTGGACTTTATTAATACTTCTTTTGTGTGTATTGTTACAAATATAAATGGAAAACAACCCAAGAATGTGGTCTTAAAATATTTCATTTATACAAGATATATATATTGCACTTATAAATATATGGCTGTGCTTTGGCACT
The DNA here is from genome assembly GCA_024605025.1 of Megaceryle maxima. Taxonomy (NCBI): domain Eukaryota; kingdom Metazoa; phylum Chordata; class Aves; order Coraciiformes; family Cerylidae; genus Megaceryle; species Megaceryle maxima. The sequence goes on along the minus strand of JANHGN010025175.1, from coordinate 20,676 downwards.
TTTCAAGCTTCTAAATGAAGCAAGAACTATGTACAGCAGTTGGGTTTCAAAGTTCCATCTTAGTGGTTTATATTTTTACCCTGGCTCTAAGCAACTACTTTCCAAGCATTGTCTTAGCAAAACAAAGTCTATACAATGCCTTCTTAGGAACCCAGAAGATCTAATGACAAATTGTATGAATTTAGGATAATTGCATGAAGGAAATAGTAATAAAGAATTAGAAAAGTTGAAGACTTTCTAAAAATATCATGCTTTGTTTAGGCATTTGTTATTTTATTTTTTTTTTTACCAAGTCAATATACGTAAGGTTGTTAGCAACAATTATTTTACTTTTTAAATAGATTTTTAACTGCAGATTATAACTGAGGAAGGTAAGTTTCTCTCTAATCTTGAACTATTTGGGCTGAAATATTACTTTTCTAATGTTTAATCTTATGTTGTTTTTTTAAAAAATCAAAGGTATTTTTAAATTTCTAAAAACATTTTTAGAGCAAAAATAATTTCACAGAAAAAAAAATGTTGTTTTATGCCTGTTTTCAATTAATGAAAGTCTATTCTTCCTATTGTATGGGACTAAAATACAAAAAAAAAGATATTCAATGAGCCTTTGCTGTTAGGAAAACATGCTTTTTTGTCTTCTTTTTGGAGGAAAAACCTCCCAATCTTGGCTAGTTGATAAATCTTTGAGTAGCTGTACGAACCTCATCAATTTTAACAAGGGCAAATATGAAGTCTTGCATCGGGAACAGAACAACCCAGTGCAACAATAAGCACTAGGATAGAAAGCAGCTTGGCAGGAAAGCATCTGTAGGTGCAGGAGGACAGTAAGTTGAACATGAGTCAGCAAAGTGCCCTTACAGCAAGTGCCAGTCATACACAGGGCTGTATTAGCAGGATTGTGGCCAGCAGGTTGAGAAAGGTGGTTGTTGCTCGATCCTCAGAGTTTATGAGGCTCTATTGGGTTACAAGAGAGATACTGACAAACTGGACCAGGTTGAGTATAGGGACAGGAAGTTGATTAAGGGTCTGGAGCATATGGCATACAAGAACCTGAGAGAACTGAGTTTGTTCTGACTGGCAAAGAAAAGACTATGAGAGGGTCTAATCCTTTTTTTACCTGGCTAATGGGAGGCTCTAGAGAATTCAGATCTGGACTGTTCTCAGAGGTCCACACTGATCACACAAGAAGGAATGTGCACAGGCCAGAATGAAGTAGATCCTGTTTGTGAAAATGTTTTTTTTTGTATCTAGAGAGGATAGTTAAGGCTTGGAACAGGTTGCCCAGAGGAGATGTTGCATATCCTTCCTTTGAGATACCTGAATCCCAGCTGGTCAGATCCCTGAGAAACCTGGTCTACCCTTTGATGTTGGCCCTACTTTGAGCAGGGATTGGAACTAGATGACCCTTAGAGGTATCTCTCAACCTGAATGACTATTTTAGAAATCAATTAAAAAAAAAAAAAAAAAAAATCAGAGATTTCCAGCATAAATCTGAAAACTTGCTATCTCTGCTGAATATGCAACAGTAAGTGAGGGTGGAAGGCAAGATGCATTAATATTCCTTCCTAGAGGAATCTCAGATATCCTGGGATATATGCCTCACCAGCAAAAGTGGCTCCATATGCTTGCAGGGTTCCTGTAGGTTCTGCCAGACAGCTTTGTGCATATATCTTGGTTACCCTAAACATCTACAGTGTAAGGTCTCTTAACAGCTCCTTGACTGGCTGACTTTCAACTCTGGACTACTACAGTGGTACTTAAGACCAGGGAGTTCAGCTCACCTGAATTTGTAGCAGTGTATCACAGAATCATAGAATGTTTGATGTTGTTAGGCACTTCCTGAGATCTCTAATCCAACCTCACTGCTTAAGCAGTCAGCTAGAGCAAGTTACACAGGACTGTGTCCAGTTGGGTTTTGCTTAACTCTGAGTTTTGAGTATTGGAATGGTGTTTCCCTGCTTCCATGCCTGTTACTGAGAGCAGAAATCAGAATGTAAGCCTTATAGATAGCATCTTAGATGAACGAGAAAAAGTAAAAGGTCTTGGCTCATCAATAAAGTCAAGAACTAGACAAGATGAGCAAAAGATCGATTGCAGTGATCTGGTTAGAACTGGCAGAAGTGCATTTCACTCAAATCTCCATTTGGATCTCATTTTCAGTAACTGGAACCACTTCTGTTAATTTAGCGTTTTGACTGTGGTGATCTTGTGTTTTATCATCTTGTCGGGTTTTTTTTCCCCCACTGGGTGTGGGTTTTTTTGTTGTTGTTGGTTTTTTTGTTGTTTTGGTTTTGGTTTTTGGTTTTTTTTTCACTTGATCTACTAGTGACTTACAAAATTAAAAAAGCTGCTTAAGTCCTCTAAAACAGCAGTACAGACATCTTGCATGTTCCTCTTCAGGTTTCTCAACCACATTGCACCTATTTTGTTGTCTTCAAAATGTGATGGATTCATTGTTGTGTGAATTAGGTTTAAACTGTGATTTTTAGTGTTACAGATACATCATATGTTGCTGCTAGTTTTTGCTATTATGTTACAACCTATCCACAGAGATCTTGTTGCCTTTAATACCAAGGATGCTTTTGTAGATTAAACTAATTAGCTCTTCAGAAATCAGATTTTATTTTAGGGAAAAACAACATCTTAGTTTTATAAAAGTTGTTAGTCTTAAAATACAGTCAGAATTACAGAAGAAACTGACTGTGTTTTCACTTAATTGAATAAATTCTCAAGTAAGTTCCGAGGTGCTATCTAATTGTTTCCCCCTGGCATAAGATTATGTAATAAGTACATAAAATGTTTTAAACAATTCCAGCTAAACTACATTGTAGCAAGTTAAGTCTAGGTCAGCAACCATTTATTAAACCCTCATGTTTTAAAGAATGCTAAATGCTTTGAAAGACAGTGTAACACTATGGAGTCCTTTCTTAAAATACCAAAATATAGGCTGTTTGGGGAGGAAAGACTGACAATCCACTGAACACAAAGAGAAATTGAATCCATCTCTTTTGGTAGATAGGATTTCAGCTGCTGGCTTGACTCCTTTCTGGGGAGATCTGAGCCAAATTATCAAACTTGAGCTTGTTAAGAAAACAAGAAAAAGTATCTGAAGTGTTGTTCCTGACCGATAAACATAAAATCATTGCCAATTAAGGAAGTTATTTGTGGCATCAGATAGTGGTTGAGAAGTTTTGACTGCTGCATATTATGGGGTGTAAGAGAATAAACCAGTTCCTGCAGTTTAATTGTATATACTGATCTTTCTTTAGAAACTCTACTTTGAGATTTTCACCTTTTTATAAGGCCAAAATACAATGTAATACATGTACTATTTAAATTCCAGAAAAGGCAGGCTGAAAAAAAAAAGTTATCTAAATAACTTTCACATCATGTGTTCCTCTCTGTCCCCACTAACATCCTCAGGAGATAGTGACTCATTCCTTGCTATTATTTTTGGTTACTTTGACACAGACAGTGATGACTCCTTTCTGTAGAGAAATCAAAATGCACGGGATTGAAATAGTAAAAAAAAAAGTCATGATTTTTAAAGGCTTAACAGCAGGTACTTATATTTTTCATTTTTGATGGTTAACTTGTTTTCAAAGTTTAGTACTGCTAGTTAATAAAGGATCTTTTAAAAAGACTCTTTCACTTCATAGCACGACAACAGGTCCTATATTATTCTGGAAGTACTTAATATACTTAATATATTTGCACAGTAGTTTCTTTAATGTCTCTTGTGTGTACATATTGTAGCTGTGCTCTGAGAAATAAGCCTCAATAGTGTCTAAAAATATTTTGTGTGTGTGTGTTTCAGCACAGCTTTTGAATTGATTTTGGGCAATGATATTTGGTTATATGGATTTCATAAATGTTTTGCACTTCTTTATAAAAGAATATGGAAATAAGATAAATTTCTCTTTAAATTCAAGGGGATGAAGTTCTAGAATGGAATGGTAAACCCTTGCCTGGAGCTACAAATGAAGAAGTTTACAACATTATTTTAGAATCAAAATCAGAACCTCAAGTTGAAATTATTGTTTCAAGGCCTATTGGGTAAGGTTAAAGACTTGCTTCTTAATCACAGTTATTACTTGTACTTATGAGACTTTTAAATGGATATTTTTGAATTAATTATTTTTTATCTCTTAATAATGAAATATGATTCACTTTTTATTACTGCCATTCTGTATATTCAATTTTCTTCAATGCTATTTACAATCTTGCATCTTTGCAGTGATATATATATAAGTATAAATGTTGTTTTCTGTATGGCCCAAGTACAAACAAGGGGTTTACCAAGTAGCAAAGGAAAATTGGTGGATCAAATGAACGTCTGCCTGATAAAGATCTGTTTTCTAGCTTCACTAAATCAGAATAATTCCTAGGAGATTTTATGAGTAGAAAGCATTAGCAAACATTGAGCATTGCAGGATTTTACTAAGCTAATGCTAGTAGGATTTTAAACAGGCCTTCTTTAAAAAGCTAAAAAGAAAAAAACAAACCCCAAACTTTTAATTGAAAAGACTGTATTTAGCCTTATACTGTCATCAAAATCAAAAGTGGAAACAGAAATTTTCATCAAAAATTATCATTAACCTGTTATGTTTATAATCTCAGTGTTTGTTCATTATAAATCCATGTTTGGGGTTTTGTGATAACAATTCTTATATTCTTGATTTCCCAAACGAGCCTTAGAAAGATAATAAAATCTGTTTGAATTTATAAGATTATTGGGTTGGCCCTGCATTTGTCCGAGTTGTTTTAGTGATATTTTACTCTCCTTCCTGAATGTGATTCTGTTGGGACTTTTTTGAGCTAAGTCTTACAGCATTGAATATGAATCATGTAATGTAAATTCACATTTATATTACAGAGCAGTATGATTTGAGAAGTGACTCTTGGCTAGTTTTAAGAAAAAATTGAAAGGATTTAAATCTCTCTGTAGTTTCTTACATCCCTCAATTTTATGTGCACTCACTGTAAGTTTCTAAATACCACTATCCTGTAGGTAGATGATAAAGTTCTTTCCTCCTTATGAATGCATGTTTATTTCATTTTTAATTTGCTAGTTTTAATCCTAATTGTAATTTGTATCTGTCTCAATATGATAAGTTTTAGAAACAAAAAACAGTCTTAATTTTCTTACTAAAACATTATTTCTTGTTAGCTTTTGATCTTTGGTTTTGCCTATACTGTGCAAATGTAGCTATAATTTGCAAGCAGGTTCTACCTTTTTAATGGGAATCACTATTAAAAGTATGAGTTCAACCTTGTAATGGAAAATGAAAGCTTGATGAAATAATAGTGGTTGTTAAAGGCTAAAATTGTCATCCTGATGGAGACTGTTGGGGAATAGAAACCTTATTTTACATTTTTTATTCAGATAAATTAGGAGGCATTCTTGACTGAAAATTGCAAACTCAGTCCTTCATCTCTAATTAAAAATTAAAAATGCCATAAGGAGAGTTTTGCAAGTCTAGTTTTTGTGTTTATATCAGCAGAAGAGAAATATGTTGACTAAACCTGACTTGAACTCCATGTCTCAGTTGAAGAAAACCTGGTAATTGATTTGTACAACTGATGTAAAAGGAAAGTGTTAGATTAGTATTCTAAGTAATGAGCTTTAGATATATTTATTGCTATTGCTATATTTACAAATGTTGTGTATCATTAAACTTTTAAAAGAGCTTAATTATTGAACTAGCTGGATTATTTGTTTATGAATTTGATACATCTAATAGCTTCAAAAAATGAAGTACAAGGTGACCACATTCCAGTGACACATTCTTGTAGAAAAATTGAGAGAAAATAACACAATTATTGAACTGAGGCATAGAACATGAAGTGCATTCAAAATCACAGAATGTTTCTGAATCTGAGAAGTAAATTTTATACTAAAAGAGTGTACCCAGAATAGTAACAATAAAATGTAAAGTTTTGCTTTGGATGACCCATGCATATTTTTTCCAGACACAGACAAAAATAGAGAACATCAGATTGTCCTTTTATTTTGAGATAAATGGAGTCTTGACATGGAGGTCTTTACATACTATAATAACACCATTCTTGCAGAATTGTGTCTTGATTGCTTTTTTTATTTGTTTGAGGGTTTGTTGTTGGTTTTTTTGGTTTTTGTTTGTTTTGGTTTGGGTTTTTTTGAGAAGAGCAAATAAATATCCCGAAGTGACTAGAGCATGTAACTTTGAAATTTAAAGATTTTTTCCTTTTTCCCAGCAGTAATGAGTCAAAGTCGTGTTGTTTTGTATCAAATTGGGATTTATCTACCTGTCATCTTAAAAGAACAAAAAATATCAGGCATTGTACAAATGAAGGAAATCCTGGTAGTAGTTTAAAATGACATACTGCATGGGATTTTCTGTCTTTCTGGTTTTTGTTGTGGTTTTTTTTTTGTTTGGTTGTTTTTTTTCCCCCTAATACTTATAATCTATATAAATTGTGTTACATAAAAGGAAATAATTTGCTTGCATTAACAGATTACCATCTTCCCTCCCTGATTCTCTTTGTCTTGTTATCCAAACTATGTGATTGTTTGAAATTTATGACATGGAATTTTATTTAGTCCAACAAGTCTAGTACATCAAAGTTTTGTGTCTACATTAGATCCTGACTCATTGAAATTGAAGCTGCTCAATACAGCATTAAGTAGTAATCCATTACACCTAAAACTCCTGTGAGGAAATAGGTTCCCGAAAGACCTGAAAAATTGTATTTGGTCTGCATAATTGAAGTGTTTTCATCTCTCAATATTAATAATGCAAATAATGTACCAGCATTTTTAATGGTCTTGATTTGAAAAGTCCTAGCATATTAGGTCTAAAAAGCCCAAATATGAGACAATATGGTTTAAGTGAATAATGGGAGGACTGTAAGCCCACAAATTAGACTGCCCACAAATTAGACTGCCAGTTACCAAATTGATGTCTAAACAATTTGCTCAGTCTTGTAAATCTGGATTTCTGTGTCTACCAGCAAATGTAATTTTGAGTAATGGATAATTGTAGGATGTTTATTAGAGAAAAATGTGAAACCTGTAACACTATCAGCAGATAAAGGCATAACAATAAACAGTAGAACCACAATAGTACTGTGAAAACTCCATAGAAACTAATTGATGTTAATGCTAATGATTGCAACACAAGGTAGATAAGAAACCTATAAATAGTAGAATTAATGGGTTGGCTATCTAAATATGAGGGGAAGAATTACCTATGAATATGCATACAGTGTGAGGGGTGGTTAACATAAGAGAACATTGAAAATATTCTGGGAGTATGCTTTTGGAGAAGAAACCTGGCATGGTAACTAACTCAACATCTCTTGTGTGCTCAGGTAAGACCTATGGGACAGTGCCGGTAAAACAAATGTTTTTTTCATTTGTTTCTCTTTTCTTTGTCAGATGATAGTTATCTTTGCTTGCATTTCCACAGGCAATATTGCCAAAATTGTTGTTTCTCTGGTGTGATTCAGCTTCTCTGTGCAGGGACTGCTACTGTGCTCTAGATCCTCACAAGGAGGTTGATTTTCCATTATAAACCAGGCAATGCTAAATTCCAGAGAGTCGCTTATGTAGTGTAATTAATGCAAAAATCTGCAGATTGATCTACAGGTTCTGATGGGAAGGAATGATTTTGGAAATAGGAGGATGAGCATCAGGGACAAGTACTCAGAAACTGAAAACTCTGTAGGGTGTAGAGGACAATTTTTCTGTCTCTAAAGCCACTTTAAAAAGTGTGGGTTACAACCACATTTGAATTTGGTTTGTCTTCACTGATCAAGCCCTTGACTATAGCCTTTAGGGAAATTACAGCTGTTCCCGTATTTTACAAAACAGTGATCCTCACAATCCATACATCTGCACAGAGTAGTCTAAGCCTGAGGTATGGTCTGATAAAATTTATGTATTATTTGAGGTGTGGAAGGATCAGACATAATATAATCTTATGTACCATTATATAAGACCAGAAAATACCTTTTCCTTCTGAGCCAGAGATGGAAAGACTAAGTTCCATGTTGGTTTTCTGATAGTTTCCTTTTAGAATTTTCATCCTTTAATTAATATGCCAACATTTAAAAAAAAAACCACTGTGCATACATCTGATGAAGTTTGGTACACCAGTTACTTTTTTCTTGTGTGCATGTAGTATTTAAGAAATTATTATGTAAACTGGATGATTGAATTTGTAAGAAATTGACAGGTAGACAGAAACAAAGCTTTGAATTACTTCATGTACATTTTAAAATCAGTAGCAAAAATCAGCAGCACTGTTGCAGAGCTTGCTACAATTTTAGTGATCAGTACTATATTGCATAATTTATTTATTTAATTTATTTTTGTGTCTTGCAGTTTGGTGTGGAGCTGTACTTAAACAAGATAAATACATTAGCCAAGAGGTTTCCTAGCAATAATTTATATATATATATTTATGCACACACTTATACATACACACATATCCATTATATATATTAACATATATAAAAATAATATATATATGTCCATTTTAGTATAAAGTTTTAGAGATTTAAAATAACATTTCTGTTGCAAACCACGCATTTTGTCTGGAGTTTAAATTCGTGTTCTAGTTAACATTGTTCTTGTCAGTTTTTCATAATTACAAGGAGAATAGCAAAATAGATTTAAAAAAATATACTTTCATTTCTTCCCTGCCTCATGAGTAAAGTTGTAAGAAAAATCTGATTTTATTTGTCATTTACCCTTACCTGGTGAAATAGGCTTTTTTGAATCATGGGCACCAAAAGTTTGAATTGCAGGACATGCAAAGAGATTTTAAGATTAACTGATTGGTCATTGTTACATTCCTTTTCTAACTTAGGTGTCCGTTTCTTTTTCATAAGTGACTTTTATGTACCTAAGACTCTTAGTTTTGTGGTCTTCCATGACAGTAGGATAATGTTTCACTGAACAGTGAAATGCCTCAATACCTCTAAAAAGCTCAGCTTTAGTCTTAAAAATCTTGTAAATATTCTTCAGAAAATGATACTGTAGTTCCAATTATGGATTTATTTTGTTGTTGTTGTTGTTTGTAGATAAAAATATTTTCAAGTCATTCATTTAAGAGCTTTGTTTCCATTTTCCTGTTTCCATTTTTTTTCTGCTTTGCTAACATTTGGACAATGACAATTGTTTCCTGCTCTTGCAACATATTTTCAATGATTGCTTAGAAGAGAAGAGCCTGCAGCTGGCATCATCCAGATTTTGGTGGAAGAGCAAATTTGATGATAGCAAAATTACGATAGATGTGCGTGGACTTAACCAGTTAGATTTTGCTTATATCTGTATATGTACTGGGTATGTGTATGTTGAAAAATGTCCATACCCGATCATTATACAGTTTGATTTTTTTTTTTAGCCTTTGAAGAAATGCATTGTTTTTGTTTTTTAACAGTGCTAATGTTGTTTACCTTTTCTTTTTATTATTATAAGACATTTTCATCAGTTTCGCTCCGTGAACTCCTTGAGACGTTTATATAAAAATTACTAGTGAGTTAATCTATGTCTTATTTTTTGGAATCTTTTTTTACTTCCAAAAAATAGTTCAACATCCCTAGCTATACTAACTTTTGCCACCTTTCTTTTCCTGAAAGCTCTCTACATTTGTTCTTCTGGTTGTAAAAATATTGTGGAATCTATCCACAATATTAACATTGTTGTGTTTATATCGTTCTGTCTGCTAGTTCCTTAACTTGAAAATAGTAGTTTGCATTAGTAATATCTTCAGGAATGCTATTGGAAAATATGTATTTAAGTATTTCCCATTTCTCTCCTTACAACCCATTAGAACAGAAGTAGATCTGTATGTATAAAAGTGTTTCAGAAACATTTGTGATAGCAGAAGGTCATCTATGTTGTTTCTAATTACTATGTGTATATTCACCTTTTAGTGATATTCCACGGATTCCTGAGACTTCTCACCCTCCGTTAGAGTCTAGTGAGTACACACCTTGTTCCTTTCACTAACTATGGTCTTGCACCTGGCACAAGAGTTTCATCTCTGTATCTTCTGAAAGATGAGCACAGGAAGACTGACTTGGCTCCAAGGTTTTTGTATGGCAAAATACAGTGGGTTTGTCTTTTGTATTAAATCTGAAACAATATAGATTTCTTTAAAGCTATACAGGTTTCAAATGTTAGCAGGATTTTCTTGTTTTCTTCTATAGCTTATGCTATTAGTACCATACTGGCACACATGCTGTGGCCCAAAACAATTACTTGCCCTAACATAAGAGAGGAAATGGGTATAAGGGCTTGCTAGAGGTACAAATGGTGTCAGGATTTCACCTTGTGCACCATCCATCCTAAGTCCAGAGTTCTTGTTTCTCCTTTGCTTAACAAGAAAACATTGGTTAGGTGAATTTTTATTTATTTATTTATTTATTTATTTGTTATTATTATTTTTTTTATTTTGAATCATGCTTCAAAAGAGTGGTTTTCTTTTTAACTATCCCATTTGGAAGGTGCCAGCTAGAGTGCCTGAGGACCATGCTCCCAGTCCTTTCTCGTATGAGCCTTGTCTGAGATGCAGCCAGAAACCTTCACTTGGGACAGGTTCCTGTGGAGCCACCAAGTGCTGTACCACCTGTCACAAGCTCATCTCATTAGTGCAGACCACTTTTGCTGGTGGAACTGCTGCTTTCCAGCAGGTGCCAGAGCATCCTGCATACCAGTCATGTCCTGTGTACCTTCCTATGTTCTTTGGCAGTTAAGATTTCAGAGACTACCAAGAGTATAATCCATACAACAGATGTGGGCTTATTCCTCAAAGGTTTGAGATCACATAATCATAAAATAGTTTGGGTTGGAAGGGAGATGTGTAATCCTGTGAGAGGACAGTATTTTATTTAAAATGTTTGTTATATGGTTTGTCACTGCTATACGAGGAGCACTTTTTCATATGTTATTACAGATAAAACAAAACATGGCAGCTTTAATATGGGGTAGGGATATCCAGACAGTCTTTTCTACTATGCTACCACATACAGTTTCAAATCTTTCTGTATATTAATCTAGTTTTAGTGTGTATAAATACAAACTTTATACAATAAAAAGAAAAAAGCTGTTCATGTTATCCAAGTTGACTTCAAAATTTTGGATGGAAATTTCATGTGTTTCTCATGTGGTTTTAGGTTCAAGTTCTTTTGAATCTCAGAAGATGGAAAGGCCTTCTATTTCTGTTATATCTCCAACCAGCCCTGGAGCTCTGCGGGATGCACCACAGGTCCTACCAGGGCAGCTTTCTGTGAGCATATTTTGTTTTTTCCTGAGTTGTTAAAGAAAAGCTATTAAGTGCTGGCCCCTCAGCCTCCACATGCCCAAGGTCTATTGGGAGGTCAAGAGAAATGTCTGTCATTGTTAAAGACTAACATATTTTCAAATGTTTTTTAAGACCTTCTGTACGGATTCACAAATGATCACTGTAAAAGCAGCAGAGCTAAAGAATTGTTGTCCTAATACACCAAAACCTGCAGGTGCTTACACTGAGAGGAGTCCACAAAAGTGCCTTGTAACTTGTCATCCTGTACGCTCTGCATTGAAAATGGTGACTTTTCTGTGCAAGCCCAGTAACCTGCAAATAACAAGCATAGTACCACTTTATCTTCTTTATGGGAGAATTTAAAGAGCTGCGTAGTTTTTAAGAGTTACAGTGTTCGGTAATTAATTTTAATTTAGATATACACTGCATCCAGGAACTGTAGTAATAGTTGAAGCTGTGTTTATTAACTATAATGTGAGTACTTAGATTTATTTTGTACATTCGATTGGGGTTTTTTTTTTATAAATTATAGTAATTTCTAAGTATACAGCAGGCTAATGAAAATTCATTATTCTCTTAAGAAATTATTTAGCTGTATATTATACTTTCCATAAGAAGATTTTCAAGGTGACAAAATATTGATATATTTCAACTACGCATTGAGTTTAACTACAGTCAGGACTTCCATTTTCAACATAGCTTTTAAGGTGCAGAGCTGAGACGTGATGGTTTAAATGTACTCACAGATATAAGATTATGCAGTGAATGCAATAAACAATGTAAATAAAACCAGTCACCACCATTTTATTCACCCGTGGTAAATATAAAAGGCTTTGTATATAACATCATCTTTTCAGTCTAACTTAATTAAACATTAAGGGATTTGAAATAAAATATATCTCATTGTCTCTTGGTGAAAATGATAGTTACTTTTATGTTGTGGTTAATGTAATAGTTTGAAATTTCTGGGGTTTATTCTGTATTTTTCAGTAATGTTTTGTGGTAACTTGATTCTTGTAGGTTAAACTGTGGTATGACAAAGTGGGACATCAGTTAATAGTAAATGTTCTGCAAGCAACGGATCTGCCACCAAGACTAGATGGGCGCCCCAGGAATCCCTATGTAAAAATGTATTTTCTTCCAGACAGAAGGTAGTAGTATTTCAGTTTAGAAAATCATGTTGTAATTTACCATGTATTGAAGCAACTTTTAAATGAATGCTTATGAAGTATTCTTTTTATAATTTGTTATAGTTGGATTGATGATAACAAAAAAAATGTGCTTTAATCATTCAAGTCAGTATCAAATTAGCTTTATAGACTTCTGGATGAATGCAATCCACTGGAGAACAAATAATTTTATCTTTTAGGCATTATCAGATCAGAAAGAATGAAAACTTTAAGTGCTACTGAGTAGATGGCATTTTCTGATTTATCTCTAAAAACAATTTACAACAAATATTTATGTTTCAGTGATAAGAGTAAAAGGAGGACCAAAACAGTAAAGAAAAGTCTAGAGCCAAAATGGAACCAAACTTTTCTCTACTCCCATGTACATCGTAGAGATTTTAGAGAACGAATGCTTGAAATAACCGTATGGGATCAGCCAAGAGTACAAGAAGAAGAGAGTGAATTTCTTGGAGAGGTGATACATACGATCACATTTCTTCTGAGTTTCTTTGGTTTTGAATATATATGTATATATAATTTATATATGTGTTTGTGTGTGTGTGCCTTGAAAGTAAAATTAAAACCTGATAATTTTCCTACTAGATTCTTATAGAGCTGGAGACAGCACTTTTAGATGATGAACCACATTGGTATAAGCTACAGACACACGATGAATCTTCACTACCTCTGCCTCAGCCATCACCTTTCATGCCAAGAAGACATGTGCATGGTGGAGAAAGCACTAGCAAAAAATTGCAAAGTAGGTCCAGATGTCATTTATCTTTTCTAAGTTTTAAGCTAGAGATCTGGATATGGAGTAACAGTATTTAACTTTCATATAGTAGATAAAAAAACCCCACACAACTGTTTTGTAATCTTTAAATATCATGAAAATGTGTGGAAGTGATGCAAATTATGACATTATGACACGGCAGCCTTTCACCTGTGACACATAACTTTCAAGTATGTGAAACCTGTTAGAATTCATGAGAAAAAGAAAATTGTTCAAACATTTGTTTGCATATACTTCCTTTTAAATAAAAAGATTAAGTTAATCACATTTTTTAAATAATTAAAACCTTTCTTTTTTTAAAAAAAAAAAGTCCTTGAAGACTTATGAAGCTCAAAACCACTTTTCATCATAAAGTTAGTCTTGACTTGCAATATGTTCATTTATACAATCAGATGAGAAGTGTACTTGTGCAGCAAAGAGAAATTGTATGAATGTATTTGGGAGGGGCAGTTGTTCTGATGGGTCTGATTTCAAGTTTGTATGAGGCATATTAAAATACTGAATGTATTGAAATATTTTAATATTGTAGCTTTTCTGCTCATTTAAATTAATCTAAGATTTGTTTAGAAATACAAAAAGCCTAGGGGATTATTTAAAAATGTTTCCAAGGTATTTTTCTAATTTTTCTTAAACATGGAAGTCATTCATTCCAGACAATGTGTAGGAAATTGGTGCACATTCAGGAATGAATTATAAAAATGTGATACTGCTGTAACTGCTGCATGAGGATATGTATAGAGAGACTAAATTAAAGGTTAGTTTTCATGAGTTATTTGAACTTTGCTGAAAGCTGGCAGTGCTGTTTCCTCTTCCCCTTTCTCACCATATGCTGCCACTTCTTTTCTGTTGAGCGAGTTGATTCAACTTACTCACTGAATTTACACAAAAGTATTTTTTAAATTTATTTGACTTTTTGCTGTCTTAGTCAGATAAACTATCCTAGTAGAGGATTGCTGAGGATTTGAGGGAAGGAGAAGGGGAAAGGAGGCTGTGGCAGCTGTAAGATGTTAAATTGGTTGAGCTATCTTATAAAATGGCACTGTCAGTCACTGCAGTTTAGGTCTCCTCCTCTACTGCTTAGACTTAAAAGAATCTTTTTAATTTCAATAGTACATTAAATGAACATAATTTGACATTTTATAACACGACTAGATGTTCAGGTATTTGTCTACCTTACTGTTGTGCAGGATCTCGGCCAATCAGTGATAGTGACATCTCAGATTATGATGTTGATGATGGTATTGGAGTTGTTCCTCCAGGTGCGTGGGTGAACAGCATGGTCCTGCTTTCTTCTTCTTTTTTTTGCTTGTTTGTTTTTTGGTTTGGGGTTTTTTTGATTGTTTTTTTTCTGTAACACTTTGGAATATTGAGGATACTGATTTTGGAGAGTGCATTGTGAAAAGAACAGTTTTCCCGATTATTCCATGGTACCTGTCCTAAATCACGGTCAATTAAAATATTCTACTATTCAGTCATTGATATTCTTTTTACATACCATTCTTCATATGTGAACCATTGGATGGTTCAAATCCTTTAATTGCTTTCTTTATAATGTTCCAAGCATTATTTAAACTATTAATTATTTTTTTTAATCATTTAAATGTAGTAATTAAGATCTCAGTGTTGATTGCAAGCATTTATTTTCTTTTGCTTTTTGCTTCAAACTTAGATATAATGCAGTCTCCATGGATTTTATTGAGAATGCATGTCTGTAGATTAAGATGCATGTAGCATGGCTGTATCTTTTATAGTTTTCATAAGCCTTCATGAACTGTCATTACCCTAAATGTTCATAAATATATACTTGTAGAGACTATCGTGATTTAACTTTTAGTTCAGCATTACTTACATAACTGAAAATTAATCATTTTGGATACCACACTTTGCTGCTTCTGTTTGACTGTTGCCATGAGTCAAATGAATATGTTTCCCAATTGTCCGAAACAAACTGAAGAGTCCCTATGTCATTGCCAGCACTAAATCAGTTTTTCTGTGTATTTTCCTGGTGAATTAAATCATAGTGGAAATTGGAAAGCTCTCTATCTTTGTGATCTGTGTTTAAAATAATCTGGCAATTTTTTCGTTATATAACCATACAAATAAATAGCATATTTTATTAATGTAATATCATTTTGATGTTTGAGCTAAATTCTCTTTCTTTTATTGCTGATTGTATTCTTTCTTTAATACACTTACCACCTGAGTTACTTAAAGAAAATTTGTTCAGATGTGTCTAGTAATGATATTTGCTTTAATGAAGTGATTACAGAATCATGGAATCACAGAATGGTAGGGATTGGAAGGGACTTCTAAAGAACATCTAGTCCAACCCCCCTGCCAGAGCAGGATCACCTAGAGTAGATCACACAGGAAGTCCAGGTGGCTTTTGAAAGTCTTCAGAGACGGAGATTCCACCATCTCTCTGGGCAGCTCTGTTACCTTCACAGTGAAGTATTTCTTCACACTGAGGTTGAACCTCCTGTTTTCCCATTTATGGCCATTGCCCCTAGTCCTATCCCAGGTCACCACTGAGAAGAGCCTGGCCCCATCTTCCTGACACCCACCCTTCAGGTATTTATAAGCATTTATAAGATTCCCTCTCAGCCTCCTCTTCTCCAAGCTAACCAGATCCAGCTCTCTCAGCCTTTCCTCAAATGGTAGATGCTTCAAGCCCTTAATCATCTCAGTGGCCCTGCGCTGGACCCTCTCCAGTAGTTCCTTGTCCTTCTTCAACCGGGGATCTCAGAACTGGACACAGTACTCCAGGTGAGGCCTCAACAGCAGAGAGTAGAGGTGGGGAGAGAACCTCCCTTGACCTGCTGACCACTCTCTTCCTAATGCATGCCAGGATGCCATTGGCCTTCTTGGCTGTGAGGGCACACTGTTGGCTCATGGTCATCCTGTTGTCCACTAGGACTTCCAGGTCCTTTTCCCCAGAGCTACCCTTCAACCTGTACTGATACATGAGGTTGTTCTTCCCCAGATGCAGCATTTTACACTTGCCCTTATTGAATTGCATTAGATTTCCCCCTGCCCAGCTCTCCATCCTGTCCAGGTCACACTGAATGGCAGCACGGCCTTCTGGCATGTCAGTCTCTCCTCCCAGTTTTGTATTGTCAGCAAACTTGCTGAGAGTACATTCTACCCCTTCGTCAGCAGGGCATTGATGAATATATTGAATAGGGCCGGATCCAGTACTGACACCTGGGGGATGCCCCTAGCCACAGGCCTCCAACTAGACTCTTCCCCATTTACCATAACTCTCTGAGCTCTTTCCTTCATCCAGTTCCCATTCCATCTCACCACCCAATGATTCAGTCTGCACTTCCTAAGCTTGGCTGTGAGGATGCCATGGGAGACAGTGTCAAAAGCTTTGCTAAAGTCGAGGTAAACCACATCCACTGCCTTCTTCTCATCTATGCGTCTAGTGATGCCATCATAGAAAACTATCAGATTTGTCAAACATGACTTGTCCTTGTAGAATCTGTGCTGACTACTCATGGTAAGATTTGTTTCCTCAACATGCTTTGAGATGTTACCAAGAGCAAGCTGTTCCATCACCTTTCCAGGAATGGATGTGAGGCTGACCAGCCTGTAGTTACCCTGGTCCTCCTTCTCGCCTTTTTTGAAGACTGAAGTGACATTGTCTTTTTTTCCAGTCCTCAGGCACCTCTCCTGTTCTCGAAGACTTTTTGAAGATTATGGAGAATGGCCTAGCAATGCCTTCCACCAGCTCCCTCAGCACCCGCGGGTGCATCCCATAAGGGCCCATGGATTTGTGGATGTTCAGTTTGCTTAACTGATCTCTAACCCAGTCCTCCTCAGCTGAGGCAAAGCCTTCCTTTTTCCTGACTTCCTCTGTGGTCTTTAAGGTCTCGGCCTCCCGAGGGCAGGTCTTAGCAGTAAAGACCGAGGCAAAGGTGGCCTTCAGTAACTCCACTTTATCTGTATCCTCAGTCACCGGGGCACCCACTTCATTCAGCAGTGGGCCCACATTTCCTCTAGTCTTTTTGTCTCCAGTGTATTTGAAAAAGCCTTTTCTTGTCCTTGACCTTCCTTGACAGGTTTAGTTCTAAGGAGATCTAAGCTTTGCTTATCAGATCCCTACATTCTCTCACACCATTCTTGTATTCCTTCCAAGTAGTCAGCCCCTTCTTCCATATTCTGTATACTACCTTCTTCCACTTAAGTTTATTCATTGGCTCCCTGATCATCCATGCAGGTCTCCTAGCTCTCTTACTTGATTTCTTACTCTGTGGGATGCTCTGATCTTGTGCTTGGAGGAGGTGCTTTAATATTAACCAGCTCTTTTGGCCCCCCTACAATTTAGAGTTCTATCCCATGGGACTTCTCCAAGCAGGTCCTTGAAGAGGCCAAAGGGAGTGATGAATCTTGATATTTTTATATCAGCTTGGAGAGCAAATATTCAATATATATCAGATACTAAATATTTTTTTCCTGTTTTGTATTTCCTTTTTTTAGTTGGCAATGTAGATAACTGGCATATCTGTGTAGGCTTATTTATGTTTAATCTTTCAGTATCCTGTATGAAGAACTGGGGCTTTTTTCAGCTGTCAGTTCTTCAAGTCATTCATTTGCCATTTGAAATAAACCATTTTCCATCTGACAGGAAGCATTCAAAAATGTTCAGCTGAATGCACTGGAATCTATTCACTGGATGAGCACTTGAGTAACTAACGCTTACAGAAATTTTTTGTGCTTGCTCAGGTGTGCCTTTGAGGGATGCATGGGTCCAAACTTTCTCAGAGATTGCTGTAGAAAACCACAAGATTTAATCTGTAGCAATTGGATTTACAATGAGCTGCATGTCTCTAAACTGAACCTCCAAGGGTCTGGTGAGGAAAATTCCTTATGAAGTCTGCCCAATTGAAAACAACCTGGCAGCTGACCCGACCTACTTATCTGTTTTGAGTTTAATGGATACATTTGTTTGGCAACTTTAAGTGGAGTTCATATGTTTGTGATTCCTGTTCCAAGTGGATATACATGTAAGCATGAGGGTTTTGTTTGCACATGTAACCCGAATTCTTAAATGGGGGTTAGACTTCAGGCACTCAGAGGAAGAAAATTTCAGTCATCAGCCACAAATGTGTGACAGTCTTGACAGCATATGAGTTTTGCAGTGAGGGCTGGAAAAGGTCATGATTCCCACCATCTACTGAGTTGCTCAAGAATCTTAAGCACAGATTCACAAATGCACCATGACACCAAGTTCAGATATGCATTTCTACCCTCCTATCCGACCTTGCTTATCACACTGCTAAATATTCTGAGTCTTTGGACTGCTGACTACCTTCCTTTGCACTGAGTGAATAGTACTGTATCTTCTCCCTTTTCACAGTCTCCTCTGTTAAAACTTAAGTTGCAAGCAAGTTCCTTGTTGTGCTGCAGAATCATTACCTCTTCCCTTCTCTTACCCCCCAATACTATGAATCTCACCAGAGTGTACTGCAGCCTTTTTCTGGTCCAGATTTGCCACACATTCTCTTCCTGCAAGCTATGTGTGTGGGAGGAAACTAAAACCACCTGTATTTCCCCATAATGTAGGATGAAGATGCAGCTCGGGTGCACTCTTAGACCGCTGTTGGCTTCAGATAGGTTAGTCTAGGATTAAGATTTTCCCTCTCAACAGGAGTAAGAATATCCAAATTGAGTTTACAACATCTGATGCAAAGAAAATGTTTCCCTTTAAAGCCCCTTTTCTCTCCTTTACTACTTACTTGCCAGTGTTACCCACCATGGTGCTTATATATGATAAATAAGCTCTATCTTTATTAAAGGTATATTCTTACAGTTGTTAGTTTATTCTTTTTCTTGAAATATTCAGAAGAGAAAGAAAGTTGTTTTGCCTCCTTAAAATCTCATAATTTTCACAAAGATTGTTGTTCATTTTCTAAAAAGTGGACAACTGCAAAATGTGGAACAAAAGTTCACTTGATTGCCACCATAAGCTAGAAAAGGAAAGATGTAAATAATTTGAGTAATTGAACTAGCATTGGAAATCCTTGAAACTATGATTTCAAATATTTTACCAATTGCCATGGCAAATGCAATATTAGCATTTAGTAATAGCAGAGAAAACTGTTTTCCTAGCGGCTTCAGCAGCTGCAAAGAATCAGCGCTTGTCAATGGAAGTAAAGACTGCTACCTTAAAAATAATGACACTGGTAACTTCAAGAACATTTTAAGAAAAGTATTTTTCCCTTGTCATACCACAGATGTGTCTTATCTTTTATATAATTGTATTGTCCTCATTTATTAGTAGTATTTTGCAGTGCCATATATATTTTTTTTTAATCAACTTGTAAAGGTGTCCATTAAAGGACGCTGTTCATAACAGCAGCTGAAAGTGACTTGAATTTGAAGCTGGTCTTTGAAAGAATTGATTTTTGTGGCATGCCCACACTTATTTACATGAAGAAAATATTATTTTAAATCTCTTAGCCTCTCCTCATATGAGAGATGCTCCAGTCTCTTAATTATCTTTGTGATCCTGAGCTGGACTTGAACCCGTAACTCCATGTTGGTCTTGTGCTGGGGAACCCAGTACTCCAGAAGTGGTCTCACCAATGCTAAATATATAGAAAAGGTCAGTAAAGGATCAGTAAAGGATTTAATAAAAAATGAACATGTTTTAAGGCCTTTTTAACCAAAACTTCAGTAACTTCCTTAAGTAAAAAGAGAAAAAGCTGATATACAGTTGGCAATATCCCAAGGGGTACTTTTAATGAGCTGTATTGCTTATCCTATGGGTAACTCTTCAGGACAATTTATTTTTCTGTCATATGTAATCTGTATAAATGGTTGCATTGCACTTACTCCTGTAGCAGCGTGACATCAACACAACACCTTGTCGTACATATCACAACAAAAAAAGTTCTGGTATCAAACTTTTGCTAGAACCATTTTCATCATCCATCCAGCTTCCACTTCATGTCCCACCTGACAGTTTCCCATGAGCAACTGAGAAACTTCTGCATAAGCTGCCATAAGCTTGATTGCTGTTGTCATGCTGGTCCATGCAAGTAAATTCTCTGCTCACTCTGGAAGGGATTTGTATTTAAGGATATGAGGAAATGTTACTGTTGCTGTCACTGTCATGGTCACTGTGGAAGTATGGCTGCGATTTGACCAGCTTAGGATAAATGTGAGTTACTGTTGCTCTGTCTGTCCTGTAAGCTTTGTGTACACACAATGCACAAGATTCAGATACAGTTCCCTGGACAGCATGGCTGTGAAAAATATACAGGATAAAATAATCTTTCTAGACTAGATTTTTAAATGTACAGGATAATCATAGGTGTATTTTTTTAGGCAGACTAGAGATACTCTAGAAATATATTTTAAACTGAAATTTATATATATATATATTTATATTAAAATTGTGTATTTCAGTATA
>JANHGN010025174.1:0-26890 GCA_024605025.1 Megaceryle maxima | reverse complement strand
GGTGATGTAATCACCATCAGGGGGTTGGGTTCCATACTGGTTTGTATCTATTTGTATATATTCCATTTTTATTATTATCAGTTTCATTTTCATTCAAGCTGTTCCAGTTCCCTTTTCTAATGGCTGGGTCTCTCTCCCTTATTCCCTTTCTCTTCCCCCTTGGGGAGGGAGGGGGGTTAACAGAGAGTCTGTTATTGGTCTAAGGGGCCACCCTGACCCTAAACCATGACACCCAGGATTTGTGGCCTTTTTTTTCCCAGTGATACTACATTTCCAAACGCTGTAGAATTAAATTGCTACATTATCACTGCCAAAGATTTCACAATAATATGTCACAACCCTTGTACCATCCCCACAAATGTTACATGGTAAATTAAACTCTCAATGTCTACAGCAGCCTGGATTTCCAGAATGAGATGCACATTCGTAATTGTGTTAGTAATTAAGATAGACAAGCAGCATCACAGAAGTATGGGGTTTTTTACTGTTCATTTCCACTAATGCTTTCTAATTCCAGCAATGTTTCAATAAAATGTACTACACTAGAGAACAAACATCTGCAGCAAAGGATAACAGTGGCAACAACCAAATCCCAAAGCAATTTTTCTGATTTGGTGTTTATTGGTAAAGGCTGTCTGAGAATACAGGCAAACTAGCCTATCTCCCAAGACAAGGTGACATGAGAAATAGCTGTCCCAGCTCACTGCCTGGCCATGGCAGTCGCACCATACGCTGGAGTTGTGCACAGTCGTTTGATAAGGTGTTATCACCTAAGTACAGGCTGAAACACCGTTGTGTCTGCAAAACAGGAAGGTGTGTGGGATAATGTCTGTCTTGCTGCACTACAGTGTGTCAAAACCACAATGACAATGTGCAGCCTAAGATAGCTCCATCATAACCACTTTTTTCTTCTGATTTTTCTTTACAGGCAGAGATAAATGAAAAGCTGCAAATGCAAGGAGCAGCTTAAACTTTGAGAAAAGAGAAATTAAAAAGGCCTAAATATCCAGATAAGAAAGGCGATGTTGGATTTCACAGAAATTGGACAGTAGGGGATGGCACACACAAGACTGGCTCCCTGCCTGAACGTAATTATGCCCGTATAAAAGAAAATGGTTCTGTTAACATTTACCTAGAAATAGTTCATCCCTGTTCTTCAAATTTACTGCGTGTTGACAGTGTTGTTATTTAGCTTAGACTTTAAGTAGAAGACTATAAACAAAAAGGTATGTAATTAAAAAATGTTGAAGTTCAGATTATTTCCGAATAGAAATCCTAATTAAAAATAAAAGAAATAAATAAATGCTGTAGTTTCCTTCTCTTTCCTTTATCCAGATGTGAAATATTTAACAGTTGCTGCTTTACACCTTTGGGGCTTTCCAAGAAACTTTGCTAGGAGAATACATAGAGACAAAACATGAGTTTGAGACGCTGCAGATAGAATAAGAAGAGAATTTAATTAATGTGTAATTACACACTTCTCACTGTAGTTGTTCATTAATAATATGTATGTTATTTTATTTTAATGGCATCCTAAGCTTTAAAACAAACTTAATACCTTTCATTTCTTTCTTTCCCACACATTAAAATGGCATAAATAGAGAGCTTGCCCTTCTGCAGTATTCCCAAGAAGAGTTCCTTCTCATCGCAGTGGAAATTTGCCTGGAATGCACGTCACCTTTCATCAGAGAACGTTGTCAGGCAGTATAGAAAAGTTTCAAACCAAATAGATGACCTCAGAAGAACAATTTCACATCTGCATTTCAAACCCATAGCTGGCATTCATGGTTTTGTTACAGAACTCTGTGCCCTGGGAAGCGTCGTAAGTAGAAGTCGTGCTTATCAGCTGGACTGGGTCACGGGGTCAGTGGCGCGTAGGGGCAGGAGAATCTTTAGGTCATTGCAGTTTCATCTTTGCTTCCCGCTACGTAAAAGGTTCATATTTGTTTTCATTTCACTCCCATTTTGGATGAGGATGATGAAGAAGGGTTTGTTTCAGCCTGGCCACAAGCAGCAAAACCCAGGAAGCTGCTCTTCTCCCCACGGGCCAGGCTTGGGCTGCGCCGGGTGCTCAGCGCTGGTCTGTGCTTCATGGAGGCACAGCAGGGGTGGGCTTGAGCCACAGCTGCCTGTTCTGCCTGGGACACTGAAGGGATTAGTGAAGAATTATTAGTTTTACCTTTAAAAAAAAAAAAAATCTTCTGAAAATATTTTAATCTTTTAAAATTGTTTGGATTCCTGGTTATGTTCTGTGTTGTTTTATCGCTTTGAAATATAGGGGGGCTGGTGTGTGTGTGTTATCAAAACTTTCTGAAATGAAAATGTCCTTTATTTTGATAGATGAATTCATCTCCCGACACATTATGCTAATGTCAGAAGTTTCCCTGGTTTTGAACTCAAAGGTGAGAACAGAACTTCTGAAGGAAGCTGCCTGTATGGAGAAAAAAAGAAAAAAAAAAAAGAGTATTTTAAATACTTTTTAGTGAAAATGTGTTATTGGCAATTGAGCATTGTTTAGCACTTTGGTCTTAAATCTGAAGACTACAACATTCCTGCTATAGCACTAAACAGAAAGGGACTAACTGTGATTTATGGTAAGAGCAATGCTAAACAAAGGCTTTGCCCATATCTCTTCCTCCCTCTCCCAGATTTTGTAGAACCTCTGGGAAATTTTCAAGTGCTTTGAAGATGAGAAGTTGTATATGAACATCAAGTACTACTGCAATGATTTGTTAGCATTCAGTCTTAGTACATATGCATAACAGCTGAGGTATTGCAGAAAGCCAAAGTGAAGTTCAAATCCCACAAAGTGTATTTGTAACTATCTTCTTGCTGAGCTAAATAATGCTACCAGTAAAAATAGCCCCAGGAATTTTTGGAGAGAGGGGAGAGAGGATGGTGAGGAGGCTGAAGGAGGGGAGATGAGTAAAAAGGTAGATATAACATCTCTCTAAGCAATCAGAGTGCGTGTTCTGACACAGCATATGAACATCAAATTGAAGAATCCTTTAATGTCTTCAGAATGTTAATATGAAATGCAAAACGTCATGCTTTGGATAGATGGGTAGGAACAAAATGTTCAGATGCAATATGGTGCATTAAGAACAGTCTCCATTCTGCATTCCTGGCTGTTCCATTGGTTTAAATCAGGCTTGTTGTTTCTCAGGTCTCTCATGTCATGTTGAGTTACTGCTGTAGTCATCTCTAAAAATAATTATACTGTCGTTCCTGGGACCTACAACTGAGGCTTTGGTATAACAATCTTTTTTTTTTTTTCAGCACTGTTGATGTAACAAATTTCTCTACAATACACATACTTAATGTAGTTCCTAACAGGTTCCCACCCTACAGAGCTTTCCATCTAAATCAGGTTTTGTTGAAAGGAGGGAAGGAGGTGTTATGTTCTACCTTGTCTGCCAAAGAAGGGATCGTTTTCCAGAGGACAGATGAAGCAGTATAGGTTTTCCTATATTAGGTATAATATTGATGCTTTTTAGCATCTTCATTGTAAAATCTTGATCTTTACGAGGATTTTATGATGAGACAGTGAACAAGTAGTAATTATCCTCTAGTAAAAGCAAAGCTCTATTTTCAGGCAGTGCTTTCCTGCATTATACTGACAGAGTGGTAGAAGTTTACGATAGAAAGCAGATTTTCTAGTAAGAAGCTGGCTTGGAAAAGATGGGAAGGGAGACAAAAAGAGAAAACAATTTTTTACCTGTTTCATAGTGTTTTGCTGTGACCTTTTCTTCTCAAGCCTTGCTTCTCTTCTTCTTCTGTGCCAAAACTTGATCTGAATTTGAAAGTTACCACATTGTTCCCTTCCTAAAATTGTAACTGGCATTCCTAGAAAATTTGCTTTCCCAGAAAAGCCACTGTGTGTAGGCTTCAAATTCAGCTTCTCACAAGTGAGAAAAAGACATTTTCTTCATTAACCTACCCCACCAACTTGACCACAGAATGTGTGCAAAGTCAGCGTTGATCCATTTCAACCAGACGCTGAAGCAGATGATTCAGCTGACCACCAAAACACGTTGACCCCGATGTACATGCCGTAGTTACCTGAAACGACTCCAGAGGACAGGTTTGATCTGGGCTAACCCAGGAGTGTCGCACAGAGCTGCTCAGAGGATAGAATGCTAGTGCAGGCTCTACCCTCTCATCTGCAGATTGCACCTCTTTGTAGCGGAGTGTGGATGTGACAGGTGGACTTTAACATGCGTTATGTGCATAGCAAAGCTGCTAAAGAATTCATAGCTAACACCCATAGATTTACTAGGGTGTGAAAGGAGTGTTCCTACTCCTATTAGCACCAGCCACTACGGTGTGTCATCCAGCAGTGAGAGACGCTGCAGGGAACTGGACAATTCACCCTCTTCCCACTCCCTCCTCTCTCATCTTAAGATGGTGTTACACCTGCCCCTGCCACAGTGAGCAACCACACAGTTCTCCTGTATGCTGGCAGTCCTGGGAGAGGCTGTGTGCAAGGTGAAATCACCTCCAGAGATCCTCTCTGCCATGGTTCACGAGGAAGTGACAGCAGTGACTAAAAACACGTGGGCAGCATTGCTTGCCACCAGCAACTCAAAACTACACGTATCATTTCAGCCCATTTTGTTGTGGCACTTTGAGTGCACAGAGCAAGCTGCAGGCTCCCAGAGTTGTGCATGCAGATGACGTGCACATGACCGAAAAAAAAAAAAAAATATATATATATATAATCAGAGGATAGTTGCAGTGACTCATGTAATTGAGAGTCCCATTCAGATGCAAAGCATTAAGCAGAACTTGGAATTAGTTACGCTGCAGAAAGAACGGAACGTAAAATATTTCCAGGGTAGAAACACCCTGGCTTTTTTACAGAGCAGACTGCTTCAAAGCGTAGTAGCACTGCCTTAAAGCCTGTGCTGTCACTGCACTCCATGTGAGGTTTGTGTTTGTGCAGGGTTCTGCTCCACTGTTGCCTAGGCCTGTGGGTAGTTGTGTGTATTTGAGTGTTTATGCAGCTGATTTGAAGAATAAACCAGGAAAAGGTGAGTTGCTACAAGCACCTAGGCCAGTTGGGGTAGAGGGAGAAGAGGGGAAACTTGTGGCCTGACAGAAGGTCGTTTAGAGGCTGTGAGGATGAATGGTCCATCAAAGTTCACCTAAAATGAGTATGGCACATCTCCACTCCTGGAAAAAGGCTACCGGTTTGGGATGCTGATGTGGATGGAGATTTGGGGTGGGAACCTCTGCAGAGTATTCTGAACCACCCTCTAGATGAGCCAGTTCCTCCAGTGACTGCAAGAAAAGCCTCAGGGTTTTGTCTCCCTCCAGTGAAGCCAGTCTATATGAATAGTTCAATGTTTTCATGTAGCTCTTTTTAACCCTTTCTGAAGATGTCTCGTACAACATCATCTTAAAATTTGAATCTTACATCTTTTAAATTCCAGCCAAGGCAATTTCCATGTCTAAACAGTCTGTTTTTATAACTGCATTGATTATAGTGTAAGAAGTATCACATCTGGACAGAGCAGGATCCAGGCGTCCCAGGGTCCATCCTTTGGCACTGTCTATGGGAGATGCTTAGGGAAGAGCATGGGAGCGGGGCACCGTGAGCGTGATCCAGTGCAGGAGGGCACTGACACCCATCAGTGCTTCATCGGTGGAGCCAAAGTGTGCACCAGAACCAACAGTGCTTTGAAATCAAAGAACACCTTCTCCACAAATTTGTCCAGTCTTCTTTTGAACTCAGTTGTATTCCTGGCCACCCCACTATTCAATGGCCAAAAGTTCCACACTTTAATTTTGTTGTTGATTGATCCCTGCTGGAACAGATACAGGAAGCTCGAGATTCATCATCTCAGAAGCTCTCAAGATCCTCCGTTTTATTAGTCACATGCATGTGTTGAGGTGGTGTAAGTGGTTAACCACGAAGATGCTGACTTTTCATGTACGCCAGGAGCAGCCGAGGGCCAGGTAAGAGAAACCATGTGTCATTCTCTGCAAGACTGAGCTTTAATTTTTGCCACCTGCCCTGAACTTTTTGTAATTTCATTTTCTGCCATAGATTATCATCTTCCTGAGCGGAAATGCATCACTCAGTCTTTATCTGTCTGTCAAGGAACATGCACGTGGCCCTGCCTGACCAGAAAGATACTGACAAAGGGAGGAAAAATGACCATCTTTGGTCTGTCAGGCAGACGGTGAATATTTTGCTATTCTAATCATCAGAGTAGCAAGTTTCTTTGGAGCATATTAAGTCATGAATTACTACGCAGCTCCAAGAGGAAAAATTTGCCCTTTGATTGTTTTCCAAAGAAATGTTCTCAATTTCTTTTCTGCCAAATTCGTATTGCAGATGATACTAACAAATTTTCCCAAGCTTTCTTGACCTCCTCCCTTCTTCACAGTAGTAAAAGAAATTTCACTCGTCACAGAGAGATGCTGAAGATTTTGCTGATTTAGGAACCCAGTGAATGAAACAAGCTTCCAAAAATGTAGGCGCCGCATTGCAGAATGCAGCGAGCTCCACTAATAAGAAAAAATGAACTTGTGATATTTCTGCTGTTTCACAGCACATTAGTAAATTGCCTGCAAATTCCTTGTCAGGTTGGGAGGCTGAAGGTGCTCCCTTTTGGGCCAGGGCCACAAGTGTGCGTATGGTGCTGGAGAGTCCTAATTTGTGAGGATTCTTCTTTTTTCTTTTTTTTTTCCTCCCCCCTCCCTTCCCCCAGCCAATATGTGCCTGGTCTTACTAAAGCAAGACAAGAGGACAGCGATGCTTAGTGTTTCTTTGAGTGAGGTGTTTGATTAAAGATCAGAGTTCAGTGGTTAGTAGCACCAGTTCCTCTGCTATTAAATCACGTGTAGACAGCTGAGTGAGCCTGCCAAGCCTCTAGCCTGAGTAAGGATTTTTGGTTGGTTGTTTCTGAATGAGCAAGGAGAGAGAAAGCCACCTCCTCACTGTACTTCCCTGCTATTCACAATTACAGTCGTGTGGAATTCTCACAGCACAATTTTGGCACTATCACCAATTTGTCACTGCAGTTTTCTTATCAAGTGGCTGTTGGGCTAAAAGCAGGATTCATAGTTTGTGTTGGTTTTGCTCTGAGATCATTCCAGCCTTTTTTTGAAACGTCACCTTTCAGCTTAACGAGTTGTGAGGAGGTGCAGCTCTGATGCCCCAGAAACCACTCCCGGCGACGTACGATAAAAGCAGGACCAATACGGATCTCTGGATTGCATTTCAGAGACATCCCTTTGGATTACAGGGTGGCAGATGAGATTTTCATTCTGTAGAACGCATCGGAGAGACGTTCATTTGCTACCAAAGACTCTCACTTTAATGTTTTTTCTTCTACTCCAATTTTCTGTGAGTAATATAGAAATAATAAGGGTGCTGATCTCCTACTGAAGTAGTCAAATCAATTATTCAACTGAATTCAATTACTATCATTGCCAATATTTCTGTGAATTTTTTATTGTGCAGGGCTACACGAAGGTGTAGGTCCTTGTTATATATGACAGCTTTCGATGTCATCTCCCAAACATAAATTAGAGGGCTGATTTTTGAGCCCTTAATCTCAGTTTTACTAACTCCCTACTCGACCAAAATGCTTCTTGATGTCTATAGGCATATTTACCTTGGCGTGACTCGGGTATATACAACAGGCTGCTTGAGGCTGTCGGACTTGGGCAGCAGCAGCAGCCTGTGATGAGTCGGGAGGAGCTGGGCACGAGCCAGCACTCAGAAGCCAGGAGACCCAGGCTGAGGTCCCTGCTGTCCCCTCCACACCATCACCTGCACCCACCACACTGCGTAAGGCGGGTGGCGAGTGCTTCCACACGACAGGGGCGTCTGGCAACCACCGGTGGTTTTCTCTGAGTAAACACAGAGCTTTTAGCATGAGTCCGTCGGGCTCAAAGCAGGAATTAGGATGTGTTTGCACATCTCTGTGCCATGCTCCTAACAGCTTAAACATGTATGTGCGTCACATTCCTGACAAACAGAGTGATTTAGATGGACACACATTATTCCTCAGCTCTCTGTCAACAATCAAAAATGAGCTTTTGGATTTATTAGTTCCCAATCTTGCACCTATCTTAAATCATTACCATATAATAGGGACTCTATATGGTGCATTGTCAATAAAACCTAATATTGAGAAGATTACTGATCGTCTAGTGCAAATGGAGAGCACTGTAAATGATTTAGAGAATACGTGTCAAGCGTTAAAGCTATCTAATACCTTCTAAAGTAGGTTGATACTCATAAATCTAAGATAAATGACCTGTAAAACCACTTAAGAAGAAATAATACTCATTTAATCAGACTTCCAGTGGAAAGACTAGGTAGGAGAGCAATTCATAAGGAATTATGAAATCTCTTCTCATTCAGTACTTTGTTGATAGAGAAGGCAAACCTACATTTGATAAGCAATTTTAGTTACTTAAAACTATTGTTGTAATAGCACTAAATTATGACCCAACTGACAAAAAAAAAAAAAAAAGGAAAGGAAGAAGAAAAGAAAAAAGAAAAAAAAAACCACCCAAGGGCTTCTCTTATGGTTTATTGACTTCTCATTTTTTCAGGTTCAGCACTGTGTGTATCAGATGGAGATATAAAGGGTGTTTACTGGAATTAGCTTTGTGCTGGATGACAAGGATGGGGTGTTGGATTGGCTTCTGTCAGTGTGACTGGTCCTGTTCCCTCAGTAGGTGTGTTCAGTGCATTCCCCTGGGAGGAGCAAGGCATCATTTACTGGGGCAAGCCTGGTTAAAATTATAGTGAAATAAACTCCGTGTTGTCACGTAGTTGAGTGGTAACTTGTACAGACCCAGCCTATTGAGTTTAGTGGTATTTTCTGCACTTTGAGCCTGAAGAAAATTCTGTTCTCTTTCCTGCTTTTTTTTTTTTTCTTTTTTTTGCTTTTTTTTTTCCCCAAAGCCATTTGAAAGGTGGCAAAATGTGGGTGGTGGAAAAATTAGATCATGACTTTCATTACCAAAGTTCTGATTCTTCACTTCTTGTGTGGACAGAAGTTCCATTCTCTTCAATAGGTTTTTAAGGCCACTTGTTAATTCCTGTTCATCCTTCTGGCTTTATGACTGCTCAGAGCTCAGCATCACTGCCAGCATTTATTAGAGCTTGATGCAGAGCTTTTCTTGAAGTGACTGTAATAGTATATTAAGCCACGGAGCAATCTTTCCAAAGAGCAGTGCACTGTGACTCGTGTGACTCTGCTGCTGCTCTGTTGACCTTAGCAGACTTACTCATCGTTTACGTAGTGGCAAACAAGATCAGATTCTAGCTTGATGCCTTATTTTACTTGATCAAATAAACGTGCAACTTGCAAATGCATTTTACTTCAATTCACAGTTTGTAAGATAAACTGGGTATCCAACTTCTTTCCTCCTCTTGTGAAAAATAGGGATGCTTAAATGTTGCTCTGAGTGAAATTAGTGAATGAAAAGTGAACGCATATGATCCATTTATAACTCATCTCTACTGCAGAAGTAACCAGGGGATAGTACAGTTGTGGTCAAAATGTATTATCACTTGCCATATTCTTGCTTGCCCTCACAGAGGGCAGAACCCACGTGCAATTATACATATGCTTGCTGTGCAGCAGCTGCAGTCACACCGAGCTGTAGCAGCGGTGCTCGAGTTGGTTGCTTTTGTAACAGGGGTGCAACCTCGGTAGCAAATTTACTGTGGTGATCAATTTTTGAGGTACTGAAGTCTATCTGAAAAACAGCTTGCTGATTAACTTTCTGCTTTCTCTTCAGCTGGCATAAAGCTAGAGCCATTTTACTAAAATAACAGTTAAATTCAGTGTACATTAAAGAAATATCATTTCAGAGATCTGTCAACCTTGGGAACATTGCTTCCTCATTTCCTGAGGATACCTCCGAGTACTTGGGCTTGCTAGGCTGAGGCAGAGCAGCTGCTGCCTGTGCATGTTGTATGTGCATCATCTATGTAGTGCTTTTGTTATTAGTTTAAAACAACTATAAAAATCAGAGGCAACAGATGGACTGGCTTTTACCTGGTGGCTGGTGGTTACAGAAACTGTAGAATCTGGCTGTTGACAGAGAGTAGGGAAAAATTTCCACGTGATTGAAAACTGGAGAAGCCTCTGAGAACTGGAAGCAGAAGCCATCAATCATGTAAAATAGCTTGGGAAGTGCAGAACTGCTTGGTGCTGATCGATTTTCATTTTGATGGTGGTGCTTTTAAAAAAATCTACATTTTGGAGTTGTGGTTTTTTTCAACAAACACTAAGGGGTGATAGAGGATGATGTCAGGTAACTAGTTGCTAGTTATTTTGTCTCAGTCAGGTAAGGGTTATTTTATGGCTGTCAGGTAACTACTTAACGACTTATTTTAAGGTAGTTAATTTGTTGACAAGTCTGGGGCATGTGGATGGGAAATGGTAGGCCCCTGGGATTTGGTCAGGTATCAAGAGTTTGTGTCGTTGAACCATGAATGCCAGTTAAACAAACAAACAGGACTGGGGGGTGCAACCCTGAGTCACATCACCTGCAAAAACATCATCAGGGAGGCCTTAGCAAGGTTTAGACCAGCTGAGGACCTGCCCCTTCCTCTTCCCCACTATGTATGGGAGAGACCCTCATTCCTCACTTGCATGCAGGCGAATCACACGTGCACGCACACTCCTCGGTTATAATTAAATTAAAATCTTGCTAATTTGGAAGCATACCTATCACATTCTCTTCTAGGAAGAAACTGTTATTTCATCTTTTATTCTTTTCTGCTTGAATCCCAAGCTATCAATGGCTTTCAAAGAAAAAGGAGTTTTTCTTTAGAAAAAAGTCTATTCAAATTATTCATGATTTGTATCAAGAAGGGACCTTTCCTCTTTCAACTAGCAAAAAAAGGGGAGTTTGATCTCCTCGAAATCATTTGAGAACCTTGTACATTTCTTTCCAGAACTAAAACTTTGTTACAAAGCTTTGGATATTCAGCAGAATAATGACTATTACATAATTGAAGCTCAATACAATACCATGGGCCTAATAAATGGTCTCCTGGTTCTATAGAAAATGTAACAAATCATAATAGCACTTATTGGGACTAGGCCAGGCACAAATGACAAAGCTGCTTTTGAAAGCAAGTTGTGGCCAGAAATACTCTTGGATCAAAATCATTCTCTTGACTGTCAGGGGACATTTACTCCCTTTAATTTTCAGCCTAGATTTTATGTTGATCCTGCAACACTGAATAAAATCAAGCTCGACAGAGCTGCTACTGCAGCTGTTACAGATGTAAGTGTGAAGATGGCCATTTAAGATGACTCTGTTTCCCTGAATATCTTATTGGGAAAGTATGCAGATTACATTTTAAAATGGCTTGGTATGTCCTTGTGTGTTAGTAAAGGAAGAAAAAGATGCTACACTATTAAGTGCTTTATTAACATTTCTGATCACGACTTAGAAAATAATTGTTCTATTGTGTGCTGCGAAGCTGCCTATAAGCAACTGGCAAAGGGGTATGCTGCTTTGTATTCTCCATGGAGAAAATATCAAATGCAATTGATTAATCAAAGGGGACATTCTTTGATGGAAGGGAACCTTTCAAACTTTATTAAAAATATTGAATAAACCATGAGCAATCAAAGTTCATAATCTGAACTCCTGCTCTACTTTCTCAGATACAGTAAACCTGCAAAATAACTCATAAAACAGGAGATGAGATGCCTGTAATAATAAGAATAATAAAAACCCAAACAAACAAAACAGAAACAAACAAACAAAAAACCCCAACCTCAGAGCAACATATTCCAAAACCTTGATCTTGATCTGGATGTGAGCTGCACCATTGTGTCTCCACTGCTTTTACTGGAGTCACTGCATTTCCACCAGAGAGACTGATAATGAGAATTGAGCTTTGGACCTTTTTTCAGTGACTCATTCAGAAGCATCCTTGCACCCTCTGTCATTTCATGGAGGGTTTTTGCCTTATTATTAAAGAAGAAATGAGATTGCCATCAGTGAAGCTGCCTGGTGATTAAAGATAATCTAGGTATGACCTGCAGGCTGAATGACTGTCGCCTCTGTTCCAGGAGGAAAGCAATCATACAGCAATGCACGATGGCTGGTGGGAATGAAGACAAGTAAAATGGAAATTCCCAGAGCTGAGAAGAAAACAAAACTCAAACAGGTGGAATTAGCATGTCTCTATTTTGCAATCGGCGCTGAAGTCGTGGGCTCTGGCTGAAATATTATGTGTCTTAACCAGCCATTGTGCTGGTTAAGATCAAATTCAAGTGGACATTAGCAAATAAAATGCTCATATTTACCAGCAGGAAAAAGTTACTGGAATGCTTCCAGGTATTTTAATGGAAAAAATAAAATAAAATAAAACAACCAAACCAAAAACCAATTGAGGTAAAGAACAATTGAAGGTATACAGGCAAAAAGTGAATGAGAGGAAGTGAACACACTGACTGATCATGGCACAGCAAGCTGATGCCATTTTTAGTTAGATCAGAAGGTAGAACAAACTCAGAACAAGGAACCACGAGACACCGCAGAGCGAGAGGAAGGTGTCCTCTGTGGCCACAGGGGCTCTAATGTTCAGATTCTAGTGAGACCCTGCAAAAGCAGTTACCCCAGGTGGCTACCTAGGATAGCAGCAAGAAATGTGAGGATTTGATGGGCATTCTCTACAGTCTTTTTTTTTTTACTTCTGTTTTTTCAGTGCCTTCCTATATTGCCCCTCCCTGCCCATATTCCAAGCAGAGGTGTAAGAACAGAGCTGATCGCTGTTCCTCAGTCCACACACAGGCTGAACCTTACAGGAGAATTTCCACAACAGCACCAGACAAGGAGGTGAGAGTGGGTAAGGTGCAGCTCACAGCCTTGGGTAACCTCTAGCTGGAAGGTGGGATGGAGAGCAGGGGAGGGGAGGACATCTGATGATACCCAGCAGAAGCTGTCAAAGACCTTTGCTCTGAAGGGAGCAATCCCTCATTTATTTAGAGGAGCACCCCTGAACCAATGGGGACAATAACCCAAAAAAGCCAAACCAAACCAAACAAAAAAGCTCTGCTCTGAGAGCTTTTGGGGTAGCATTCTTGCCTGAAGGAAGTGTTGGGGATCTGTCAGCAAAGCCTCTGTCTCTGTTTGAGTCCTCCATTGCTCTGGAAATGAAGACTGTCCTTGGGAGCAGAGAGATTTGCAGTGAAGCCCCTTGCCAGTCCCCAGCCAGGGTAAGCACAAAACCTCTAAAAAAAACCCTGATAAATAGTTTTGGTCAATAGAGGTCTATAAAAAGTAGCCTTCCTAGATGTCATCCCATCCTGTGCAGCACTGTGGTTGAAAAGGCTTATCCTAAATACTCCATTCTGATGCAGCAACACATTAAAACAAAAAAAAAAAACCAAACCAAAACAAAAAAGAGCTTTATTTAAAAAAGAAGCCCTTCACAGAGTGACAGATGAATGTAGTGACATATTAGTATCAATTTTAAAACCTGAACGTTATCCTCCAAGGGGCAAAAGCTCCTAAATACACATATGAAACAAAAAAAGGCAGAGAAAATTCTCTGACAATGCATTGCAGAGAATAATTTATTAGATCTCTCTAAGTGATCATTTACATGAAACTTGCATTTAATCTAGTATTCAACCATTCTCTTTCATATTCTGTCTGCCTGTGTTTATGGGAGACAGTGGTCCCTCATCCTGTCTCATCTCCCTTCTCATACCAAGCTGGGTCTTTTGGTGGAGTAGGGATGCAGGGGGACATAGGGCAGAGAAGGGAATTTGAATATTCCACTTTCAAATTCATCTCTCTTTCTGATTCTGGCTTAGACCAGAAGAAGAAGATAACCACCTCTGCTTTAGAGGTGAGGAATTTCTTTCAAAACCAAACTGGGGAGGTTTAGGTTGGATATCAGGAAGCGCTTCCTCATGGACAGGGTGATCAGACACTGGAATGGACTGCCCAGGGAGGTGGTGGAGTCGCCATCCCTGGAGGTGGTTAGGGAAAGATTGGATGTGGTGCTGAGTGCCAAGGTCTGGAGAGACCTTACTGTGGCCTTTCTGAAAGGGGCCTGTCAAAAAGATGGGGACAGACTTCTGAGCAGGGCCTGTTGTGCTAAGACAAGGGGTGATGCTTTTAAACAAAAAGAGGGAGATTTAGACTGGAGAGAAGGATGACATTTTTTACACTGAGGGTGGGGAGAGCCTGGCCCAGGCTGCCAAGAGAGATGGTGGCTGCCCCATCCCTGGAACTATTCCAGGTCAGGTTGGACAGGGCTCTGAGCACCCTGCTCTAGTTGCAGATGTCCCTGCTCCCTGCAGGGGGCTTGGACTAGATGACCTTGAAGGGTCCCTTCCAACCCAAACCATTCTGTGAAAACCTCAGTGGTCCTCTTGGCAGTACAGCCCTTTGGGTATGAAACACAGGGGAACAGTCTGTAAGCTCTAATGTGGTCGAGGGTGCATTAGCTTCATCCCACTGTGCAGATGCATTCTTTCTGGGATGGTAGCAATGGCATGAGGACTAACTACAAGAATTATTTACTTGTGCTGCTATTGCTAAAGCACCCAAGCAAGGTATTTCAAAACCAGCCCCGTGGATCTGCATGTGTGGCAATCACTGAAGTCATTGCACTGTGAACTCAGCTTAATACCCTGCATTTCTGCTTAAAACTGTTGCATACCTGGGTTGAGATCTAAAGCCATCTCCTGCACCTGCTCCTAGGAGTATTTTACTCAGGGAAGTCAGCATGATGTAAAGTTGTCTCCCCTCTCAGAGGAAAGTGGCTCTCTGCTTCTCTAGGGCATGTTGACGCCTCTTGACAAAAGTGTGTTGATGTTATGGGTATGATTTGCTTTGGAGATCTCTGAAAAGCTGAGTGCTTCTTTCCTCGTGTATCCCCTGGTGGTTCATGGCCAGCTGCCCTGCTAGTCTCCACTGCTGATTTCAGTGAATGACACCCCACAAAGGCATTTCACACTGAAAGGAGGTATTTAAATACTGTCAGGAACAACAGATAAAATGACCTCAAACAATCCCACATAAAGTCCTTTGTTATTTTCAAAGCACTTTCCCAGCTTGACACCTTTGCTTTTTTATATCCAATATAAAATTCAAAATGTTTTATTCCAGTGCAGGGCATGAATATAAAATATAAATATATCAAACCTCACGCTACCTTTTTTTTGTGCTACTGCTTTGAAAATGGACCTGAAGTTAATTCAGTGTAAAGGTTTGAGAAAATGATCAAGAAAATTCCACCTCTCAAACTTTTGTTCGCCATTGTCTCGTACGTATTTAGAACAACTCTTCCCAAGCAAGCACGCTTACAGCAGCAAGGAGCAGCCTCAGTGCAGATGACTCTGGGCAGCAGCTCAGGCCTGCTTGCCAATGAGCAGACTGAGCTTTTTCAGGTATCACTTGCCCAGGAATCCTACACAGACAGACTGGTTGTCCATTACCTCCCCTAAAACACCATCCCCCTGATGCCTACGCTGCTCCTCCCCATGCCCACAGATGCTTTCCTTCACTTTCCATCTCGTCGTTGTCATCTGCTACCTTTTGATGGCCTCTTGCCAAAACCAGAGGTTGCTCCTATGAGGCTGCTGAAGGGGCAGAGCCTGTTCTACTCACCTTTGCATCCCCCTAGGCTCTGTATCACTCCAATATGACCCTCAACACCACCTCTCCTCAATCTTAGTTACTACCATTTCCTATGTTATTGATATAACTGGAGAACTTCCACACTACTGCTGTCCTCCTGTCCGGTGAAGGTGTCATCCTGCTGCTGCTTGCTATTTTACAAGGTTTCTTCTGACCTGCTCGGTAGACAGCTGAGTACAAGAAGCAGCACGATGACCTTCACGCACATCTCAGCACAAGTGGGTCCTGCTGGTCAGGATCAGGGGAGAGAGCTGGAGTGAAGAAATGCAGTCCCATCTCTCAGAAATGGATCCGGGTTTGTGCACTGAGGACCAGTGCAAAGGTGCAAGGGTTGGCAACCCCTCCTGGCTTCCTGAGGCCCTTTCTCTAGGGTGCAAAAGGTCAGTAGAAATGATCTGTTGTGGTACTGTGCCCAAAAGATTGATATCTGTTTTCTGCTTTCTTTTCTGCTAACTGCTGGTTTAAAATGGCTTTGAAATTACCTCAGTAACTGGGTACAGCTTTGGGGTCTGTGCGTAGACAGAAACTGAAGTAAATCAGTTCAGAGATGTTTGCAATAAGCATAGCTGGCAGCATGCAGCAAAGCAAATAGTTGGGTGAATTTGCATCTTATTTAGTACGTCAAAAAAAAGTTTTAACCTGTGACTTAGAGAAGTCAAGCCAGGAACAATAAGCTTGTCTGGAGAATTCTGGTATTAGAAACTAAAGGATATGGCGCTGTGCCCAAGGTAAATATTGACGTGACTCAAGATGAACTAGTAAAACATTTAATGAAGCTGAAAATAAGGCATCTGGGATAGATGTTTATTGTTCAAACTGAAACATTTGAGCAAAAGTAGCATAGTGATGGTAGAGGTTATTCATAGGGAAGCCAAGTTGGGGAAACAGCATAATCTGAAAGAAACTGACTCCAGCTATTTGTGAAACATGGAAAAAATTAGAATTCTAACAGAGCTAAAACTGTAAGTGAATAGCAAACAGTCGTTACGGACACTCAGAGTGGATTTTGGAGACTGAATCATACCAAGGGACAAATTACTCAGGTGTCCAGAATAACTCTATTGACTTTGACGGATTTCTCTGTATTTGCCTTTGTGTAATTGAGAGTTTACTCCCTTAGGCCATATGAGGACTGAATATTAAGAAACTTTGAGAAAAAATATTGACTTTCATTCATCCCAGTATCATTCTCTTGATGATAGAGAATAAGTCACATTAACTTCACAAGGCATTTCAGGAACACGCTAGGAGCTTTCCCTTTTGTGCAGCAGAGAAAAAAACCCTGCACAATGCTGTGAAAATAATCAGAAAGGCTCCGTTGAACTGGAGATGGGAATAACTTGTGCTGCTGTATTAGAAGTCTTACTCTCACATGTAAGTCTACGGTGTTAGCCAGATGTCCTGTTGTAAAATCCATCATGCCAGGCTATGGTGAGCCAGCGTTACATTCACGTGTTCGCCAGTGGTGGAGATACTGGGGAAGAGATGCCAAAAGTTGAAATTGTCTGCTTGGGTGTACTCTATAAACCAGGTTTTTTCTACCTCAGAAATTCAACACTAATGCATAAGGACTGATAGCATACAAAAGGTATGTTTGATCTATTCACATATAGTATGCCTATAGTTGTAGTGGCATTGCTATGTTATACATATATGTATATATAAATTCAATAAGCTGCCTGTCGATTATGCACGTGCAGCTGCAGTCCCTTGGATGACTTTGTAATGCACTATCAGGGTGCCCATTCTCCCAGCCCCAAGGCCCAGGATAATCCATATGGCTGTTTGTGTGGCCAAAGGAACAGAGGCGGGGCAGGAGGAGAAGCCAGGAGGGATGCTCAGGGAAGACAGCAATTAGGAGAGCCTGCCACGCTGGGGCAGAGCATCCACCCTTGCTCCTTGGCTGTTTCTGATGTATTCAGGAAATCAGCAATTGTAGCGTTTGGCTCTGCTCCATCTCTCAAAACATTTATCCTAGGAAGAGGCGAATGCTACAATCTCTCTTTGTCCTCCAAGCAATCTTTTGGAAAGCTGGGGTTCAAAATAATTTAAGACTTCAAGCATAACCATCAGCTTCTTGGACTAGACTTAGAAAATCCACAGACAACCTACCCACTTCCCTCATCTCCTATGCATTGAGAGGGTTTCCTTTGGCTAGCCCCAACAAGAGGCCATGAGCAAATCATAGTTGCCAGTAGATTCTGTTACTATCATAAACAAATAGCAGATTGTTTTGTTATTGTCCCAAGTTTCAAAGCTGAAGCTGGTCTTAGCACAAGTAGGTTCTACCAGTCCTGACATGCAATTGGAATACAAAGGAGATGTTGATAATATAAAACATATGTTGCTTATGTAGCTCTTTGAGTGTCACTTGAATGCTCTCTGCAAAGCACCTTGGCATGTTGATCGACTGGCAACCTCAGCCAAAATAGCTGTAGAGCTGGAAATTGTTTGAGACACTGCACAGCGGCACGGTGGCATCCCAAAGGGCACTCTGCCCAGTGCTGCATGCCCAGAGGAGGACAGTGACACAAGTGGCAGATACGTAGGCTCACTGCTGGCATTGCTCTCTCAAACTCACGGGCAGCAAAGATCTTCTCTGGGCATAGCAAGAAGGATTTAGTGATATAAAATGACATCAAAAGCAAATAAGGGCTTTTTGTTGTCATTCCACGCACACTGTTTTATTGTTTTTGTGCTCATAAAAACATTAGCTGATTAGCTCACTATCAGAAATGTAAAGCTGCTAACTAAAAGATGTGTGCAAAAGCAGATATGTGTAATACCTTGACAGTGGTAACGTGAGCTTTTTCTTCTTCTTGCTTCCTTACTTTTAAAACCCAGCCAACATAATTTTTTTTTCTGTCACTGTAACATTTGGCACTATTCCCATATGTACAGACTGCAACATCTGCAAGCTTTAAAAATGAATATAAAGTTCCATAATTGTATAACCCTTGCTCATTTTAATGGTCCTAAACAAGCAACTTAGCTTTGATGCAAACCAAGATGCAGTCAGTAGATAAAGCACTCTACTCGTACAAAGCAAGCTGCAGGGCTGGGATGTCCTTGTAGTTG
Organism: Megaceryle maxima; assembly: GCA_024605025.1. NCBI lineage: Eukaryota > Metazoa > Chordata > Aves > Coraciiformes > Cerylidae > Megaceryle > Megaceryle maxima. The sequence goes on along the minus strand of JANHGN010025174.1, from coordinate 8,155 downwards.
AGCCTCATGTGGACGATGATCACTTCTGGCACACAAAAACTTAATAGGTTACCAGTAAGTGGAATCATGGATGATAAATTGCAGAGCAATTGCATTTTCTAGAGCTTATTTCTGCCCACAGAGATCCAGGAGGGGTGTTCAGAAGCAGAAGGTGTCCTGTCTTCTTCCACACTGCTAGAGATGTTGTCATCATTGTGCAGTGATCGCAAGGTGATGCACAAGTAATAGAAGGCTTTGTGGGGGAGAGAGCAGAAGGTGGAGGAGCAGGCTGTGTGTCCTGCCTCTCCTCATTAGCCCAAGTCAAGGTGCTGAGCAGTGTTGTACCGATTACAGAGGAGCTTGCCCACCAGGAAGGGAGAGAAACCTCATAATCTTCCTGTTTACAAGTTACCATTTATTATCCGTGCTTCTTTTTGCCATGTGGCTGTAATGTTAAAAACTGAAACACTTGAGACCTCTTTTAATTTGTCTAAAAATATGGTTGGCGTGGCGTGGGTGAGCAGCCGCCCTTGAATTTGTAGATCTAGCACTAAGTTTTGGTACTGTAGTCCATGGACTTTCCTCCAAGGTCTTCCTGTGAAGGGGGGACATAGCACCAACATTGCTGATGTGATGGTTCAGATACTTGAAAAGTTAAACAAAAGCATAAACTGGGGGCCATGTGAGAAACAGCATGAATAAACACTGCTCCTGTGTTCCAAGGAGCACATCACCCACCTCTCAGCTACTTTTTTCCCTTTAATTCCTTTATTTCTAGTCTTGGTATGTGAGGTTTCATTTTGTCTGTTTGAAAAGCACATTGCATGTGGATGTGTACTTGACTTTGCACATATCCTACTGACAGCCACAAAGTGATCTAGCCATTGCAGATTCAGAGCTGTTGGAAGCAGGGTCCAGTATTTGCAGGTTTATTGAAATAACGGTCCCATGATTGTTTTTCTAGAGGCAGGCAAAGTAGGAACATAGCTGTGAACAATAACATAAACCTTGCTGTTACCAAACACTTGGCAAGAAGATTTAGGAATGCTTCTGCTTTTCCTACTTGTGTATAAAGCCTTAGAGAACTCTGACTCAACGTCTTTCAACATAAGGGAAGCAGAAATAAAATCAGCCCCTATATTTCATGTGTTCAGTAATGGAGGACGGAAGCAGGAAGAGACAGGTGCTTTTCTGAAAAGAATGAAAGATCTGAGCAGCTGATTCATGGTGATTCACGCTTTTTGCTGAGGTTTATTGTAGCTGAACCTCATGCTGTCCCTCTAGCTGAGGTCTTCGATGAATCAGCAACTTGCTATTTTTATCTCAGCTGTACCAATAGAGTTTATAATATTGTTCTGTCGATGCTATTTATACATCATCACATGCCTGACTACTCCAGGGTGTGGGGTTTTTTTTTCCACAGTCTTGGATGACGTCATCATGAAGTAGGTGGTTGTATTGAATAAGGGCTTTCTTCAGAACAGCAGCGATTAAAGCTTATGGCAGAGTACACCACCAGACACCATTGAAATACAGAGATAAGCTCCTTGGTTTTAAGGTAGCTCTAGACAAGACTTTCCATGCTTTGGTAGCTGGTCCCCCTGGGGAATGGCTTGAAAAGAAGTCCTACAGCTGTCAGTGTCACACCTGGCCTTGGAGATGTCCAGGGAGCTGTGTGCTTTGAAGCCAGGGACTGCTCTGCATGGAGGTCTTGCTAGCAGTGTAATTATTCAGGAAAAAAAAAAACCAAAAAAAACCAAAAAAACAACTAGAAATGCCCCTCCAAGAAGGACAATTTTCTACTGTGAACCCATTCTACATCTCTATTCTACGATTCTACAATTCTATGATGATCTCCTCAGTCATCCACAGAGAAACAGGATTTCTCCTTTCTCTTCTTCTGGCTGAAGATATTCATCCACCTTAAAAGTTTTTGCTGTACTGGGAGGTTTTGAGGATGCCTGTGCAGGCCTGGCCAGCCTGGAAGCCTGCAGCTTTGCCACGTGCGTTTTCCTGAAGCCAGGGGACTGAAGCTCATTGTAGTATGAAATAGTGAAAGATCTACAAACGATTTGCAAAGGAAGAGTTTGGCATCCTCAGTTGATCGCCTTTTCAATTGTGAGCCTGAAATTCTTCCCTCCATTCCTATTCCCCAGTGCTTCTCATGCAGTTCCAGCTGTTTATCATCATTCCGTAAGGCCAGCAACATGTCAACAACAACAGCTTCGTTCTTCTCTGCTATTTGTATTTGAGCTCTTGGGTTTCTAACCACCAAAACTGTTGATTGGTGCTGTTGGGCCATGGCCTGTATAGCTTTGCCCTAGAAGCTGCTTCTCAGGAGCTCTGTATGTCCTCCAGCCAAGCGATGACAAGCATGTCACTGGGTCACCCCCTGCCCTCTGCCTTTGCTTTGCAGCATGATCACAATAACTAAGCAATTTATTTCAGCAGCACTAGAATGAGGCTGGAATAGACCTCTAAAATCATCACGACCCAACACCATGACATCAGCTAGACCATGTCACTAAGCACCACATCCAATCTTTCTTTAAACACCTCCAGGGATGGTGACTCCACCACCTCCCTGGGCAGTCCATTCCAGTGTTCTACCACCCTTTCCATGAGGAAGCGCTTCCTGATATCCAACCCAACCTTCCCCTGGTGCAGCTTCAGGCCGTGCCCTCTCCTCCTGTCACCGGTTGCCTGGGAGAAGAGCCCGACCCCCACCTGACTACAGCTTCCCTTCAGGGAGTTGTAGAGAGTGATGAGGTCCCCCCTGAGTCTCCTCCAGGGTGAACAACCCCAGCTTCCTCAGCCTCTCCTCACAAGACTTTCACTCATCAGTTGGACACCATAGCAAGCTACCCCAGAGACAGACCTGGGACGCGCTTACGCTATCGTCTTCAACCTCTCTTGATCTGCAGCCCTCTCTCTCCCTTTTCCAATGGAAGTTTAGATCCAGGTGTGGAAATCTGCTGTCAACAAGGATATTTTTTCCCCCATTACCCTTCACGGACTCTCCAGTACATTCCACAGATCCTCAGGGACCTGCCTCCCCCAGGCAGGAGAGCAATGGCCTAGCCCTGGGGAAAACTGGCCCAGTTGCCTTTTTACAGCTACAGTGGCAACCCCTCACTTGGGAACAGCCCTTCCCAGTGCTCTGACAATTTTAACCCCACTTAAACAACTTCTTTCCGAAGCCTCCTTCCACAGTTTGGCTCTGCACAAAACATGTCAGCATCTGATAAAGGCTCAAAACAGAAACAGAATGGTACAAATAGAAATTAAGTAAATTAGGAAGAGTTGCCAAAGCAGCAAAACCCTCTGTGGCTGCATGTGCAGCTTCCAGCACTCTCCAGAGTGCCAGGCTGCCCCTCAGTATTCTTAGAAACATATGCATCTGCTGTGTCACTGGCACTGTCTCCTCAGCCTTGGACAGGTTTTCCCATCTTCTTGCAGACTTTTCAGAAAGCTTGGGTTTGTGCAGTGATTTGTGCCAGAGCCCCGACCAACCCAAGCCAGCAGCAGCCTCTCTGTGGATGGATAGTTCTTTGCATGCTTGGTAAACTGGGCTTGTGCCATCCGGTCCATGCAAATATCCTTACCCTCCCTCCAGCCAGATCTGGTGGAAATTGTGGTGCACCTGCCTTGTCAACTCAGCCAGAATGCTCCATCGTTTTATTTCCCTCATGAAACCTGGGCCAGGTTCCCAGCTGGTAAAAATCAACTTGACTAAAGTGAAGTAATTTGTATGGCCTGATGGTCTTTGTTATAGCCAGAGCTAGAAAGATAGAGCACATCATTTGCTACTTATTAATTATTGATGCCATGTTTCCATAGGGCTATTGATCACCAATGAGTAGCAGATAAATGGGTGAGAGCCATTCTCTGTAAGCAGGATAACAATGGTGGGATCCAGGTTGAGAGCATTCCAGAAATGGCAAGGGGTTTTAAAACCCTGTGTGACACTGGGTTTGCCAAGGTAGCCTTGAGCCCCTTGGCCAGGCTCCTGCTGTTTTGTGTTTTGTTCTCAGAGGGCAACTTGCAGTTTGGTCCCCACCAAGCTACGCTGGAGGTCACTCAGCCTTTTATCAGTCTTGTTTTTCATCCCCCCCCCCATTCTCCCTGTTCTGCAAATTAGGACATTCTTAATTTGAAAGTACAGTCAAGGGTTTAGAAAACTTTTGGAATGAGAAGAGGATATGAAGTCAGGGGAAAAGGGATGAAACAACATGTCACTCTTGGGCTATGTGTATATTTTGACCCTACTGTCTATTGAACTGAGGACGTGTGCTTTTGAGGGAGGAAACCTAGAAAGAGAGGATTATCTGGTCTTTATGTGATATATCCTTGCTTGAATATACGCTGATACAGGTTGCCTTATGCTGAATCTTATTTGCCTTTTGCTGTGTCCTGATGCCCCTCCTTACCAGCTTCACTTGCAGGTACGTAGGAGGGGAACTCTGGGGCGAAGGAGATGTGGTATTTGCTCTTCTGTGAAGAGCTGTTGGTCTCCTGAAGCTCTGGGGAACCACCAGCTACAAGCACAGACAAACTGTAGGCAGACTTCTGTGTCGCAAAACAAATGGTGAAACTCTGTAGGAAAAGGTAACATCTCCTGTTGAAGCAACTGATACACTCAGGAAAAAGTGGACGAGGTCTTGGGCACATGGCTCTATGTAATTAAAAGGAGCACACTGAATGAATGGGCCTGGAGTAAGGGAGGAAAAAATAGAAACAGCCATCTGTCACTACGCTACTGGATGGCTAATTGGGAAGCCTCAGGTCTCAACTGCTAAATGTTCTGCCTCGTTTCTTACAAAACAGAGACAGCAATAGCAGTCTCTCCTCAGGGACTGGACACAGCTCTGTGTAATGGGGAATTTGGGTGAGCTCCCCTAAAGCACTTCTGTGGCAGGTACGATGGTTTTCCATGTGCCAGGAGGCATTTCTGACCTGAGGACCCACATCTTCCTGTGGCCAGGCAATAGAAAAAGTCCTCGTGGCAGAAAAGGTAGTGAAAGGACTTGAGGCAGGCTCGTATCTGTTGTCTCTGCCTGCTTGGACAGGAGAATTTCCTTCAGAGTGAGCAGCCCAGCTGGAAAGCCTGAGACAGAGAGGAGGCACCCCAGCTGGGGCTGTTTGGTTTACCAAGATGAGATCCTTACATCACTTTGAGATGTTACCTCTACAAATGGTACTTGAACGTTATAAACATATATGTAATGTGTACGTAATGATTGATTTCATAGTCACCACACACGTTGGAAACACCATGAATGCAATGCTATAGACAGGAGTTAGTCCAAATTAAAGGCAGGAAATTCCACGATACTGTTCTTATGGAAACTGTGACGGCCGAATTATATGGCCTTGTTAAGGAACTAAAGATAACCCCATTCAGAGTAGATTAAAACATAATGTATGAGCAAGGAAACTGAATTACAATTGCAGTGGGAGCCATAAGTCTGAGTATCTTGACTGTTGTGTGCAGTAAATGGAAACTCCACCATGCTGTGTATTAATTTGGTATTTCTTACTTAGGGGTAGATCTTGAAATTCTTTGCCTTAAAACTCCAGTGGAGGCAGTGAGGAGCTTTAAATCCAGGAGGATTCAGACGTGGAGATTCAACACCTGGTTCTTATAGGTAGGATGAACTTCCATCTTAATTATTTCTTCTGTCCTGGTTTGGTGGTGGGTGGTACTGTGGGAAGCATCCCAAGTCATCTTCAGACTTGCTGGGAGTCGAGTGGCTTGTAAACAAATACTGGAATTCATTTCTTGCTGATCACAGCCTTATCTTCTGGGACAAAAAGTATGGCAGGATCCTGGAGAATAAAAACCCTCTGAAAACACCCATGGCATGCCTCAAGGGCCTGGTACACTTTCCCACCACAGCAGAGGTCTGCTCATAGACAGGGGCACTCACAGGCTGTGTACAGCCTCCCAGTAGCTCTTGCGATGACCGCTGGGATGAAGGACCCAACATACCTGTCTGCCATCAGCCATGGTGCACCCTTGCAGCTGCCAGGCAGTTGTCTTGGCAGAGGACCTCAGGGGAGCACCTTGGGCTGAGGAGAGCATCCTCAGTGGAGTTCACCATTACCTGTCTTTTGGGGACCACTGCAAGAGGCAATGCAGTTTGGTATGTGCCCCTGAGAAGTGCCCACCCCCAAGGAGCATCCTGGCAGCCTCCAACCCCTGCTACAGGCAGGCAAAGGGAAGGGATGACTGTGCTGGCAGATTTGGGAGGGGATGTTCTCCTTTTAGCATCAAGTGAGAATTTTACAGTATGAAAATCTGATTAAAAAAAAAAAAATGTATTTCAGCTGGTTGTTCTTCATCCAGTATTTGCAACCTGGCATCTGTGCACTGCCTGCACCTCTGAGACCCAGGGGAGCAGCCAGTCAGCTGGGCTTTCTCCCTGGGCTGGGCTTGGGCTCTGCCCCAGCTCTGGCAGAAAACGATGGCTGGGCTTTCCAGGGGTGCTATGGGGGGAGAAGCTTTTCTGTAGTTATTGCACCCCCCTACCTTGCTACTAATTTTCCTGCTCTGAGACAGCAATCAGTTGAAGTTCAGTTGCTGTAATGTTACACACCTGGAATTTGAGGCATTTTGCTTCTGCTTTGCTTTGTTTTAATCAGTCTTGCTTGAAATGTCATATTTAAATGAGAAAAACAACAAGGCTGTAGAAATCTCAGCTATAGGCTGCGAGGCAGTAACTGTGTACAGAGCTTGGCATGAGGCACTGGGACTACCTGAGATCTCTAATTGCCACCTATAAATATCAAATATCAATATGCGTACAGAAGGTGAGTGCAGAGGACAGAAAATAGTTTTACTCTCTGCTGCAGTATGATTCATGTTTTTAAGATCAAGATTAAAAGTCTCTGTTAGGTTCCAGACTATGATTTTATTTTCATTTACATCAAAGGATTTAAGAGCCTTCAAAACCCGGCACTTTTAAAAATAACTTAAAACATACTGTCTGGCAATGTGAGTCCCAGTTAGCACAGAAGAAGCCAGGCTCTTCTCATATAAAGCAAATAACTGGGAAAAAAAAAAAAATCAGAATTAAAGCAATATCTTGTCCTCAGTTTAATTGTAACAGCTTGTGGTGCATGTTTGTTTCAGGAAAAAGACTTTATGAAACCCAGGCCCTTGTAGTCAGGACAATAGCCCTGGGTGATGAGCCCTACACATCAGCACAAACCATGCACCATAAAAGCTCATGCAAAGGTTCAGAGCCTTCATTTGAATTTTTGGGCTTGTTTGTATTTCAAAAGCAAAGCTACTGAATTGCATCTTGAAAACCATATTCCAGTGCAGGTTTCCTCAAAACACAGCCCAGGCTTGATCAAAAGGTTCTCGAGTCTGCAAACCTTTTGACAAACCTGATGAATGTTTATGCTTTCTAAGTAAAGCCCAAGCCATTTGCATGGGCTGGCATCTTGCTATGGAGATACTTTTTTTTTTTTCTCCCTCTGTTCTTGCCAAAATCTCATCCACGCCCTTGGACTGGGCTTTCAAGGCTGGCATTCTAATATTTTTATTGATAAACACACCAGCAGGTGCAAAAATATAAAAAAAATACCTACACCCAAACAAAATATTTAGCTGTATTTGTAAGAAAAAAAAAAAAAGGCAATTTTTTCTTCTGGTTTAACTTAATATCTGTTCCTGTGGATCAGACTGCACGGGGTTCGCTTGTCCAAACCACTATGATAATCCTTACTGCTTATAGAAACACATTTTAATTACAGAGCAATAAATATTGTGTCTTTTTTTGGCCGTATGCATTTTTTTATCAGCAGACAAAAGCTGACATTTATTTTACTGATAGCCCTATATTTCCCCTCCCGCTACCACCGCAGCAGAATTTCCCTCGCCCAAGGAAATTGAGAGGATCAGAGCACATCTGATGTTCCATTAATTTAAAACGGCTGCCAGGACTTGCATATTGTAGCAGCTTTAAAGTGATTGAATTTGGATTATTTCAAACTCGGGGAAAGTCCTGCCTTGCCTGACAGAGGCATATCAAGTGACAAAATAAACCACGACCCCGGTACCAGACTATCTGCGTACGTACATTCCCAGCCTTGCAATGGGCACGTTAGAAGCAATGGAAGGAAGAACCCTCATTTTTTATTTTATATATATGTATTTTTATTTTTC
>JANHGN010025172.1:0-46169 GCA_024605025.1 Megaceryle maxima | reverse complement strand
GGTGACAGTGATGTAATTACCATCAGGGGGGTTGGGTTCTATACTGGTTTTGTATATATTTGTACATATTCTATTTTATTTTTGTTATTATCATTAAAGCTGTTCTAGTTTCCTTTTCTCTTCCCCTTTGGGGAGAGAGGGGGGTTAACAGAGAGTGTCTGTTAGGTCTAAGGGGTTGCCCTGACCCTAAACCGTGACAGTAATGAAATGAAATTTGACAGTGCAGAGATACATGAACAAAAGCTTATAGCACATATTGGGGGTTATGATAATGGAAATAAAGTATGCTCTTGTGGGGAATTTTAATTTGGTTAGATAAGAATTTTTTATTAAGAACAGGTAAAGTCTTGTCTGAAGCAGGTTTAGTGGAGGAAAGAAGGCTCAAAGAGATTTTCAGGGCATTAGAGAGAGAAGTTCAGCTTAGGAGAGGCCAGTGGGGTTTTGATGGGGAAGATAAGCAAGGGCTTGTGAGGCTTCCTGGACTTGTAGGTTCTCTTCTGTTAGTCTCTGTTCTCTCCTCTTTACCTGAATATCCTACCCCTTTGTTGTTGCTCTATGCAATTCCATGTTAGACTTACCCAAAAATGCTCAGTCTCTTCTTGAAGTGTTTCCTATATCTTGTCTACTTCACATCCCTTTTAAATGAACTAAGCCTTTTTTCTGCACATGCTGACCCTGATCAGCTCCTTGCATTACATGGCCTGCTGAGAAGGGAAAGGGAGAACACTCCTATGGATTGGGACTTCTTTCTGCTTCTGAAGGAGTTGTAGATGGTAGCAACTGTCAGCTTTTCCTGGGATGGAAAGGGGAGGAGCAATGGTCACTGCTTTTCAAAGTAATTAGTCAAAGATGCAAGAGAAAAAGTATCAAATTTCATAGTCTTGGTCTTTTTCTGACACTAGTGTTAATCGCAGATTAACCATTTTGTCTCTGTAATCTTACTAATGCATTCTTCCCTACTGGGGAATAATTTCAACAATATTTGAAGCATAACATTTCCATTTCAACATACTTTCAAAAGAAACATAGTTCAAGGTGCTTTCTAAATTACATAAGTATTTTATATTTATAGTCGTTGAACCAGGAAAACTTCTTTTAATAATGTGAAAATGTCTATGGCCCTATAATGACACATGTATCTCTTACTGAGGGATAGCTTTGTAGCCTCATTTGCCCATTGTCAAATTTGTTTATATAACAGAAGCATTTTTCTAGATTGGAATGCTGACTGCCATCCAACAGAAACTCACATTGGCAATCTGTCATCTGTTCCCCCCCTCACCCCTCTCCCTTACTGCAGTGACACACAATTTCTTTGAAGTAAACAGGACTGATGCAGGTGTTTCAATATCACTAGCTCTAATTATTTGTGGTTTTTACATCTATACCCATGCAACACTAAATTGCTGTCCTCATTGCAAGTAGGAATTTGTTAGATATAACCTTTACATCTTTTTTAGTAAACAGAAAGAATGGTCTAAGAATAATTCAAAGCTATATTGTTAGTAAGCTGGAAATATCTCACTTAAGAAATAAAATAAATAATGCACTTTGATTTTGCACTACATTGCATGATAATTAGTTTCAAAGGTCCTTAGTAGGTGTAAAAAAATGTTACTTTTTCAGAAAAATCTGCTATTCTCTTTATTTCATAATACCATGCAACAGTGCTAATGATTATTATGTCTGCTTAACAGTAGCTACTGTTTATGTGACACCCAAGTATTAGTATTATTAGCATTTATTTTGTAGGCACTTTGAATTTGTAAGCAAGATTTTTTTCAAAATAGTCAATCAGTGTAAACCAGCAATACTTTGTCTTCTATTCTAAAAAATTCAGTTGTTTTGAATAAATAATAATGAGTAACTTACTAAGCAGGGAGTAAATCTATAATGATATAACATATGATATCTAACTTTGATATCTAACCAGATACAAAATGCTCTGAACTGAACCATTAGCTAGCATATACATGTCAAATTACAGCAGGTTTTCCCTGTCTGTATATCTATCTGTACACGTTCATAAATTTCATAACATACTTCCTTCTTCCAGTTAGCCCAAATGATTCCTGGTCTCTGCTGTTTCTCTTTATTCAATGTTTTCTATCTTATCCATTGACAATACACAGAAATCAAATTACTTATTACTTGGTTTGAAATACATAAAGATTTGAAGAAACAAATATTCCTAAGGTAAGTGCTTTTCAGCCTCTCTAGCACTTGCCTTTTCATTCCATGAAAGAGCAATTGGTTCCTGCCACAGGTGGTGATTTTGGTACATTCATGGTTCCTAGTACCATGCCACAGAAGTGCTTCTCCTAGGTTGTGGATGTCAGTTCAGAAGGTTAATTTAATGTTTCAGTTTATCACTGTTTGCAGTAAGGCTAGTCACTGTGCTGTCTACTTTCATGGAAGACTTGAATTATGGAGTTCCAGTATATCCTAAACAGCTTGTTCTTGTTTTTCATGTTTATTCTTCATAATATAATGATTCTTTTGCTGGAGCTGTTACCTAGAAAGCTTTTGATGACTGAAGCTTCCTTTAACCTATGCAAGAAACGCTCAGAACTCTTTACCCATCCTTCCACAATGCACTTTAATAGATTGTTGACTTTCATTCTCCAGCTGCTTTGACCAGCTTATAGTAGGTATCAAGCTCATCTCAGGGCTGGCCACCTTTCCAAAAGCCATTCAGGATGACTATGCCAGTCTTTGCTGCAATTTATGACTCTCAAATTCTCTGATAAATTCTAAAGATGTGGAATGGACGGACATGCCAGTCCAGCACTTGTTACTTTCCATGTCAATATGAGGCCAAAAAAACAGCAGAAGGTGCCCCTGCTTCAAAACGCCCGTTCCATAATGGACCACAAAAGGACTAATTCAGTAAAGTGAGTTATGAAGAGAAAGTTTGGCACAATCTGATGTTACCTTTTTTTTTTTTTTCCTTTTAAGAATGCAGAAGTAGGCAGAAGCTGATAGTCTCTTTTCATATTCCAAATTATAGTAAAACCTTTTCTTAAAGATTTAATCTATGATCCACTCAGCTGTATTTTTCATTTAAAAGCATCTGTTCTAGATATCAGCTAAAAGTCTATTAAAATACTTGCCTTAGCATAAACACCATATCATTTTAGACCTTTTTGTGTTGTGAGATGAGGAGGAAAAGAGTTTTACTTTCACTCTTTCTGATTTCTTTGTGACAGAGCATAAACTCCCAAGTATTAAATTGACCTTGAACAAAAGGCCAAACAATTTAGGCATTTATTTTTGCCTTGTGGGTATCACCTATTGTGCTTTCTAAATTCTACAAAGTACTTCATTATCAGCCTTTTACTTAACTGGGATATTTTGCATATTCAGGTTATATGCTTTCAAAAAAATGACAATATCTACCATTTTTTTTCTGCTAGTAGTGAACACTAAGTGGTCTTCCCTTACAGAGAGATAGAACAATGATGCTACATGTAATAGTTGCTGGTCTCTGCTCTTGTTCGTCAAAGTATTGAAGTGCACTATGGTAAAAAATCAGTTTGAATAGTTTGATATGTATTCAGTACTTTTTTGTGGGTTATTTTTGTGTTTTGTTTTGTTTGTTTGTTTGTTTTTAATCCAAAAATTCTATCGTATCTCTCATGCTGGCAAGGTATTTTTAGTTACTAAATAAAATTTAGATAATAATATGATATTTAGCAGCATTTGTCTTTGTATTAGTTCCAGAAAACATCTTGTATTTCATGTACCATCAAAATTCACAGTGATATAGACTTTTTCTAATATCTCAGTATAGTTTATGGATAATAATTTCCATTTACAATAAATTTGCAAGATGCTATACATCAATATTTGAATGACTTATTAAGCAAATACAAGAGATAGACAGCTTCTAAGATTTCCAATTCCACCTATATCTGTTTTGCTTTATCAATTACTTTGTTGTCCAGTTTTACCAAGGTTACTTAGGAAATTAGTTGTAGAATTACATCTTGATAATCAAGCTGTTTAAAAAAAAAAAAACTTTAAATATAAATTTACTGAGTGCATACTTTCTCTTGGAATCAAAATTCTGGTTTTAAATAGCATCAATGTCCCAATTTTATTAGCAAAATTAATTCTAGTTAGATAACTTGTCAACTTCCTTCAGATGAATGGAGACAAAATATTGAAATAGCCTTTGTCTGACTTTGGAAAGTATATTTGCCATCTTGATTAAAGCAAAATTTATTACTTGAGAATATAACGAGTGAAAAGCTTGAGAATTGGGAGTTTTCACATCCTACTACTGAAGGAGTTTACATCTTTACATAGGAGTTATGCCTTCCAAATTAAGAATTTTTTTTTTATGGAGTTAGACATTATTGTTACTTACAAGTTCAAACTAAACTCTACTTTCTGCAATTTTTACATATAAGTTTATTTATGTGTTTTTTACAAGAAAAATTAAGACAATTACCTAGAAAATGTCAATTTTAATAAGAGCTTTCAGTTCTGTGTGATCAGATAATTTACCAGAATTTTTTGTTGTTGTTTTGTTTTGGTTTGGTTTTTTGTCTTGTTTGAATGCATATATTCCTTCTGGAATGTTATGCTTCCTATTTCATATTTACCTTGGAAAGTGATAGTTATTGTCATATTAGCTGGCTGTGATGTAGGCAATTATTTTATGGCTTCTTTTTCTTCTTCAGCTTTCTTTTATCTCTTTTCCTGAATGTGAGACATTTTTCTACGAAGGAAACAGTTTCAACATTTTTAATATTTCTTCTTTGTAATAAAGTATCTCTAGGCTATGTACAGTCCAACAAATATTTAGGTTTTAAGATTTATATTCATAAATTAATATATCTTATACATTTTTACTTGTAAAAAATAATAGTTTGTAGATTCAATAAGAAAGTGGTAACTATGAAACTTTCACCAAGCAAGGGAATGGAAACAAAAGTTATCAGATGACATGCAAAATAATATCTGTTGTAAGAAAGAATATAAACTATCACTACCTTTGACATGGGTTTACAGTGGCTATACTAATACAAGGTGGATGCCTCTGTGGAGAGCTCAGATAATGTCTTTTCTGCTGCTAAAACCAGAATATTATCCTGCATAGAAATACAGATGATAACAATGTGGACAATATTAAAAAGAGAAGTAAATCAACCGTATAATTTCATAGGAAATAATATATGCTGTACCAGTTTATACTGTAAATGCACATTTACAATACATTATCATTACATAGAATTCAGGCAATTATAACAAAAGTGGCCAATGGTATTGAAAAATTCTCACAGGAAGAAGACAAAGGATTTAACTTCAAAAAGTGAAGAATGAAAATAGACTGTTAGCTACATAAAATAATGAACTGCAGAAAAGATGAACTTAGATAACCTGCTTTCCTTAAAATATGAACACAAAATTGTGTTCAATTTTAGCAGAGGGTGATAAATTAAAAAGTGGTGGAAATAAATACTTCATCAGGCAGTTCATGATTTCAGTATTTAAGTTGCTAGAACAAAAATGTGAAAATTATTAACTACCATATTTCAAGTTTTAAACTAAACTTGATTTACTGCAGATTAGCATGGAAAATTTTTTCTCCACCTTTTCCTCTACAGCTTGTTCCTGCCTCTTTGACTGCCTACTTTGACTACTGAAATGAAGGAACCTCCTGACTGATTTAGTGTGTCTGTACTTGTTTTTGTATTATTGCTTATTTTTATTCTTTATAGAGATATTAGCTCATGAGGCTTTTATCATTGTTTTCTGAGAGAAGTATTTTAGCTGTATTTTTAAAATTTTATTTTATTTATTTGGTTTTATTTATTCTGCCTTCTTAGGCAGGAAGTTCCAAACATTTTACTATACTGCACTGACAAATTGCCACTGAACTCTTGTTCGGTGAATTTTAGTAGCAGTCATCAATGTAAAAAGCATCCTAGCTCTCTTTGTCTGACTTTATGTTTTTCCCCCTATTGTGGTACAAATCATAAAATGTGGTCTGAGAGCAGAAAAATTTTCATATCCCTTAAATAGTACAACTAGTAGTAGCATCTACTATTTAATGGAGTTAATATCTAGGGTTTGACAATTTAAGTGTTTTCATGTAAGTATTGCTATGCATTGTCTAAACTTCAGCTGTGATCAATGAAAGTCTAATCACTGCAACTGGGGACACAGAAAGTAATTCACTTGAAGTGCATGCAGAAAGTCTTATTCAGATGACAGAGACATCCCAGGGAATCTTGCCTCACCAGAAAGGAAAGGAGCAGATACTTTGGAAGTCTTCTGTCATGCATAATGCTCCAGATATTGCAGGGCCCTAAAGGCATGGTGTACAAGAGGACAGTTTTCCAAGGTTCACTCATCACGTTTATGGGTCTCCATAGAGGGTAAGATACCCATCACTGTATTGGTTTTATGTGCAAAAGTTTTGGTAGCAGAGGTGCTACAGGGGTGGCTTCTGTGAAAAGCTGCTAGAAGCTTCTCCTATGTCTGACAGATCGAATGCCAGACATCTCCAAGATGGACCCACTTCTGGCCAAGGCTGTGCCCATCAGCAACAGTGGTAGCACCTCTGTGATAACATATTAAAACAGGGGAAACTACTGGGAACAACAACTGGGAAGAAAATATGTAAGAGAAACAACTCTGCAGACACCAAGGTCAGTGAATGAGGAGAAGGTGCTTTAGGCACCAGAGCAGATTCCTCTGCAGCCTCTGGTAAAGACCATGGTGAGGCAGGCTGTGCACTTGCAGCTCATGGAACTTAATGGTGAAGCACATATCCACCTGCAGCTTGTGAAGGACCCCACACCAGAGCAGGTGGATGAGCCAGAAGGCGGCTGTGCCCTGTGGGAAGTCTGTGCTGGAGCAGGTTCCTGGCAGGACCTGTGAGCCCATGAAGAATGAAGCCTGTGATGGTACAGTATTGATGGCAGAACTCATGAACTTACAGGGGATCCATGCTGGATCATTCTGTTCCTGAAGGACTACACCCTGTGGAAGGAACTCGCACTGAAACAGTTCATGAAGAATCATGGAATTGTTTGAGTTGGAAGGGAAATTCAAGATAATCTAATTCCAAAACCCTGGCCATGGGCAGGGATACTTGCCATCAAACCAGGACCAGAGCCATAGCACATGGGAAGGACTCAACACTGGAAAAGTTCATTGAGGACTGTCATTGAGTGACCCCCATGCTGGAACAGGGGAAGAATATGAAAAGTGCCTACACCCTAAGGACAAAAGAGTGGCAGAGATGTGTTATGAACTGGCCACAACTTCCATCCCCTGTCCACCTCTGCTGCTCAGAGGGAGGAGTTAGAGAAAATTGTGGAAGAAGGGAGAGGTGGAGGGAAGGCATTTTAAGATGTAGGTTTTATTTCTCGTTATCCTAATTTGACTTGATTTGCAATAAATTAAATTAATTTTCCCCAAGCTGAATCTATTTTACCTATGATGGTAATTACTGAATGATCTCTTCCTGTCCTTATTTCAGCCCATGATCCTTTCCTAATATTTTCTCTTCCCTGTCCACTTGAGGAGGGCAGTGGCAAAGCAGCTTTGGAGGGCACCTGGCATTCAGCCAGTGTCAACCCACTACAAGCACATGTAGCCACCTACATATAAGAGTGCAAAGCTGAACCTGAATTCAGTGCTAGCTTTTTTTCTCAGGGTGCCATATCCTGTGCACATGATATCACACCAGGCAGGAGAAGAGAGGTGAAGGATGAGAAAGTGGTTTGGGACAAGGTTTTTGCAGCCATTGGAAATGTGGAAGTATTTTATGCATGTTTGTACCTAAGGATAATAAAGAATGGAAACAACAGAGCTGTGTTTAATTGATAAATATAATTTATCTCCTCTAAGGATACAAACACCTAAATAAAAGCCCAGAACCACTTATTTTTCTTGAGCAATAGAAATGTATGACAAATAAATACTACAAAAACAGGGTAGATTCTGCTCCTGCACTGCAGTTGAAGGAAGCATTCTGATACAGAGGTTTTCTGTGAAACATAATGATTTTTTTTTTCCCCAGAATAAATTAACCAGCATTCTTTTGTGTATTGCTCAAAAAGCTTCTGTTATGAAGTGAAGAGTCTATCTGGCTTTCCCAGGAATAGGGCCTGGGGTTATGGACATATCAAAGAACTTAATAATGTTTCAGAAATGTGCAACTGCTTTCTATAAACTTTCATAATTAGTAAATCTGAAAGATATATTGCATTAAAGGTTGCTCTGAAGTACCATTACGAGTTTATTGATTCAATTCTCAGAAATCTCATAGACTTAATTTTCTGCTTTGTGATAAATGTGTATCTACATGAAATGATGAAAACTGTACAAAGACACGTCCAAAAGAGAAAGATATAATTTTCAGTGCCTTCATAACTGATACTAATAATTGCTGATAGTCAGTTTTATCAAGTTTTTAATAAAACAGTAATAGAAATTTGTAAATGTTAAATTTTGGTATCTCAGTTTTCTCTAGCTGGAAAACAGTGTAGGTACAGATGACATCTAAATTCTTTAATTAACATGATGAAATTGTTAATTTGGAAGAAACAAACTGAATTTCAAGTGTCCCTTGGCAGAAAGTCATCTTCTGTTAACACTTTGAGTAAGATGTAAACCAATTTTTAACACTTGAACAAGTTTCATACAACAAAAATGTATTTGTCTCAGTCAAAGACTCCTGGAGCAAGAGGATTTCAGTGTTGTGGAGTTGCTGTGGGTCAAAGAGCAGCATGCTGATTGCTATTGCGCATCAGCAGCAATGCTCTGCCAATGGAGACTTCCTTGTTCCCATCCATGAACTGGTTCATCAACTGAAAAGCCAAGGAGTGATCAGCAAGATTCTCTTACCCTTTAATAGCCCTATATGGCCAGAATGAAAGAGGGTGGAGGTTAACAGTGGGTCACTGGGGTCTGTACAAAGTCATACCACCACTGAGATTTGTTGTACTGGACTTGTTAGAACTCCAATATGAACTGGATTCCAAGGCAGCCAAGTAGTTTGTCATGACTGATATCACTAATGCATTTTTATTAATTCCTTTAGCAGCAAAATGCAGGCTACAGTTTGCTTCCACATGGAGAGATATCCAATATACTTGGAATGTGTACCTCAGGAGTGGAAGCAGAGTCCTAACATTTGTCACAAGTTAATCCAGACTGCACTGTAACAGGCTGATGCCCTTGAATAACTTCAATACATCAATAACATAACTGTGTAGGACAACAAAGCAGAATAAATGTTTAAGGGGAGAAAAATAATAATTTAGATTATTGGAGAAATAAGATCAAATGAATTACCTAAGAGAGCCAGTTTTGGGGTGTCAAATGGAAGCTTGTGAGCCTATTGACTGACTGGAGAGAACTTCTTTGAGTATGGCCCTGAGCAAAAGCAAGACTTTGAGGAGATCAAACAGAAGATAGCTTGTGTGGTAGCCCTTGGACACATCTATACAGGAACAGTTTTGCAAAATATGCTCTGCACTGCATCTGGGCAGCATGGTCTCCCCTGAAGCCTCTGGCACACCAAGAGGTCAGCCTCTAGAGTTTTGGAGCTGGGGTTATTGAAGCACACTACACCCTGACTGAAAAAGTGATACTAGCAGAATATGAGGGAATTCAAGCCCCTTCAGAAGCTGTTGGACAAAATCACAGCTCCTCTTGGCTTCACAATTGCCTGTGCTAGACTGGATGTTCAAAGAAAAATGTCCTCTCTACAACTGCAACTGACAGTATACAAAGTAGGTAGCACTGATTATGCAGTGAGCTTGAATGGGAACCCCAGCCATCCAGGAATCTTGAAGGAGATCATGGACTTGCTAGAAAGCAAAGATTTTGGAGCATTGCCTAAGAAGGTGATTCGTACCCAAGAGACACCACAATATAATGAGTTATCAGAAGATGAAAGGCAGTATGCTCTTTTTACTGATGGATCCTGTCATATTGTAGGAAGCCATCAGAAGTGGAAAGCTGTTGTGGGGACTCCCACACACCAAGTTGTTGAAGCCATTGAAGGGAAAGGATAGTGAAGTCAGTTTGCAGAAGTGAAAGCCATCTAGCTGGCCTTGGAGATTGCTGAGAAAGTGGGCAGTACTCTATCTATATACTGACTCATGGGTAATCCACAATGTAAATTGTATGCAGAAGTAACTACATGTACAGAAAAAAGAACAAGCTTTGCAAGGAACTGAGTGAGTACAGCAATGATAAAATCAATTCAATATTGTGCCCAGTCATCCAACATGCCACTTATCCTGTCCTGAGTGACCACCTTGACAAATAGGGCCCAAGTTGTTGCTTGTCCTTATGGACATTTGGGGGAGTAGTAGAGGCCTATAGAATGGGGAAACAGTGTTAAGGGACAGGGGATAACAGTCAATGGGAATGTATACATCTGTATATTGAATGTAAAGATGGTTATAGTATGTACTATAAGCCCTCTCCTCCCAGAAAGATCTGGAAGGCTGGGGTGGACAAGAGGTTGAGAGAGGACATACCTTGGACAGCTGTCCCAAACTGACCAAAAGGATATTCCATACCATATGGTGTCATGCTCAGCAATAAAAGCTAACATAAAGGAGGAGAAACATTCATTATGTTTGTCTTCCAAAATAAGCACTATACATTTTGAGGTCCTGCTTCCCAGGAACTGGCTGGACATTGCCTGTTTATGGGAAGTAGAGAATAAATCTCTTCCCATATATTATTATTATTATTATTATTATTATTTCTTCCTCATTAAAATACATTTATCTTGACCCACATGTGGTGTTTTTATATCTTATTTTCTCCTCCTGTCCTGCTGAGGTGGCATGTGAGAGAGGCTTTATGGACACCTAGAGCCAGACAAGGTTAATCCACCACAGTAAGTT
This sequence comes from Megaceryle maxima, assembly GCA_024605025.1. NCBI lineage: Eukaryota > Metazoa > Chordata > Aves > Coraciiformes > Cerylidae > Megaceryle > Megaceryle maxima. Next base: position 35,280 of record JANHGN010025172.1, on the reverse strand, counting down.
TTGAATAAAATGAAGGACAGAGAGATGTCCTTGTCTAGGGACTTGTAGCCTCTGGTAGACTGCTCAAATAAATCTTGGAGAGGCCCTAGTCCTTCATAGCTCCAAGGTAAAATAAAAGTTTTTAAAAAAAAAAGCTGCCTTGTGAAGACCATGTTACTTTGTTGCAAAATCTTTTAATATTTACCACAAATAAAATATTTACCAAAAAAAAGTTTTTTTCCATTTTCTTATTTCTTCACCAAATAGTCATAAAATGCTTTGAATCTATTACTGAATCCCATATCCTGTATATCAGGGTTTCTAAAATATACTAGTCAGAGTGCTGAAATGCAAACCATTTCAGTATGGTAGCACCTACCCTTTGCCTGTATTCAGACTATGATCTGAGTGAAAAGTTAGCTGTCTTCATGTGATCAGTGGCCTTTAATATGTGAATAATAATGCTTCTTATTCCACCCTTCTTGAATGTCTTCAATGTCAAGATTTTACCAGAATCATCTAGCCAAAGTATCTATCCCTGTTTTCATCCACTGAAAGGTACTGACTGAGTACTCACCAGTCAGTGTTAAAATTCTTCAGCCAAAGGTGCTTATCAGTGTTGTTTTCAGCCAGAGGGACAACACAACAGAGCATGAGCAGTTCAGGAAGTTTTAGGAGTGCAATGATGGCAACTTCCTTACACAGGTATCTGAGAAGCCAACGAACAGACAGACTATATTTGATCTCATACTTACAAACAAGGAAGGATTGTTTGGCTTGTGAAGGCAAGGGCAGCCTCAGTTCCAGTGACCATAATAAGAGTTCAGGAACCTGAATAGAAGGAGCAGGACTAAAGTCATCACCACAGACATGGGCTTCAGAAGAACTGCCTTCAGGCTCTTCAGTATTCTGCTTGAAAGAACTTCATGGGACACTGTCCTGGAGAGAAGAGAGGTCCGAGACAAGTCATTAACATTCAAGGATGATGTTCTCTAAACTCAAGAATTGGAGCATCTCAAGCATTTGGCTGTGCAGGAAATCAATCAAAGACAGCAGGAGGTGTACATGGATGAAATAGGAACTCCCACTTAAACTCAAACATAAAAAGGAAGTGTAAGGCATTCAAGGTACTCAATGCCTTCTTTGACTCAGTCTTCATTAATCAGGCCAGCCTTAAGCAATCCCTTGCTGATGAGACTGGGGAGGGAGCTTGGAACAAGGAAAACTCCCCCTAGGTGATAAGTATAAGGTTAGAAAACATAAGCAAACAGGATACCCACAAATGCACAGGACATGATCGGTTGACATCTGTGCTGAGGGAACTGAGTAATGCTATTTTAAGGCCACTCTTGATTGTCTTTGAAAGATTACAGGCAAGTGCATGACATTCTTCAGAAGTGGAAGAAAGCATCACTCCTACCTTGTATTTATTAGGCACTGGCTTACAAGTCCAGAGCTGATGTGTTCTATGAATACGGAACATTCTGTGCCAAGGAGCTTGAAGTTTTAAGTCCTCTCCAGGATTAACAGTAATGTAGGGAACAATGATCTTTGCTTTTTCCCACCCATCCCCACCTACAAAATAACTTAATTCCATTACCTTCTCAGAATTTACACCCCTGCTAATTGCTAGCTTCTCTAATATCTGACATCACTGACTTTTATTCAAGCCTTACTCTCAAAAACTGTCCATGCTCCTGGCATTACTGCTTGCCACTTGATCTACTCATCTTCTAAATTCAATAAATAGAAGAAAGTAAAACTGTTTCCAAGGGGGTGCACTGTTATCATGATGGTAATTCAAGGTTTTTCTCTAGATTAAATATTGTACTCACTTGTAGATTTGATAATCTATCTTCACAAAAATAAGAAGATTGTCTAGATAAACAGAACACCACTCTTATTGTCTCTTAAAATATTTATCTTGAGAGAGGTGAATTTTAAAGGACAGTAGAGCATCAGTTCTAGTGATCAGTTTAAAATTATGACACTGCAGAGAGTTATTTGTCAGCAGGAAACGGAGGAATACTGTTACTGCTTTTTGCATGGAGTGACTTGTGCTCTGTGAAACATTGTATCAACAGATAAATCAGCTGGGCTATGCTCTTGCAGACAGCCTTCTCTTTCAAACAATATACTAGTACATTATTTTAGTAATGAAATATCCCCTCTGATGTGCTGCATATTTTCACATAATTCATTCTGGTTTGAACAAAATACCTAATAATTATGAGATAATGAATAAATTATATTAAATTATGGAAATGTTAACAAGGGATACATAAATAAGTTATACACATATGTTGACTTTATAATCATATTTTCATTCAGCTATGTTGAAATAAAAATGTATTTATTTCATTTTGAGAAACTCAAAAAAGACATAGGAATGCAGTTAATTAAAATTGAGAATATTTCACTTTGACAATGAAAATAAACCTAGTATTGAAAGCCAATCCCTCTTCTTGGTCTATACTTTGGATAGATTTTGAGATCTGTGAGATCCATATTAAGTCATTATGATCCTATTAGTGCCCTGCTCCTGTATGATTGGATATGCCAAGGTGCCAAAACTTTTTTTATTTCATGAAAAAGGAAGAAGAAAAAGTACTTGATATTTGGATTTTATTCTCAGTGTTTTCTCCCTAAGTTAATTCTGGACTTTTTAAAAATGTTTATTAATTTATTTATTTTTATTAATACATTTTTTCTTTATTATCTCTCTTCCTAAAAGTACTGGTCCATCTTCGGGTGAATTTTTGTTTCTGATTCTGAACACCTATGTATGGCATGTCACACAGGAACAGATCCAGGCAGGTCTTGAAAGTCTCTAGAGAAGGAGACTCCACAATGTCTCTGGGCAGCCTGTTCCAGTGCTCTGTCACTCTCACAGTGAAGATGTTTTTCCTCATGTTGAAGGGGAACTTCCTGTGTTTCACCTTGCTACCGTTACCTCTTATCCTATCACAGGGCACAACTGAGAAGAGACTGGCCCCTTCTACTTGACACTCAGATATTTGTAAACTTTAATAAGATCCCCTCTCAGTCTTCTCTCTTCCAGGCTAAACAGCCTCAGGGGTCTCAGCCTTTCCTCATAAGAGAGATGTTCCAGTCCCTTCGTCATCTCTGTAGCTCTCCATTGGATTCTCTGTAGTATTTCCCTTTCCCTCTTGAAATGGGGACACTAGAACTGAAAACAATACTCCAGATATGGTCTCACTAGTGCAGTGTAGAGGGGGAGGAGTACCTCCCTTGAGCCACTGGCCACACTCTTCTTTCTGCACCCCAGGATACCATTGGCCTTCTTGGCCACAAAAGCACATTGGTCTTCCATGTATAACTTATTGTCTGCCAGGACTCCAAGGCCCCTCTCCATGGAGCTGCTTTCCAGTAGGTCTACCCCTAACCTGTACTGGTATGTGGTATTGTTCCTCCCCAGGTGTAGGACTATGCACTTATCCTTGTTGAACCTCATTAGGTTTGCCTTTACTCAGCTCTCCAGTTTGTCCAGAACTCTCTGGATGGCAGCAAAACCTTCTGGTTTGTCAGCAACTCCTCCCAAATTAGTATCATCAGCAAACTTGCTGAGGGTACACTCCATCCCTTCATTCACTGCATTTCTAACTCTTTACATATTAGAATGTGTTATACATTGCTGTGAGATGTAATGTCGCTAACATTGAGCACAGATTACATCTCTACTGGTTAATGTCTACCAGTACAAGAAAGAAAATTAAGAGATGCACTCTGACCAAATCTTCATGGTTACAATTAAAGTAAATAATGCCATTGAATGTATTAGAAAGATGACTAGATTCAGATGTGTATTAGTACTACAGCAAGCAAAACAGGGTATTCTAATGTGAACAAGTCTGAACTGTACAGTACATATTAAGTTGTAGCATTTACCCAAGGAACAAAACCAGTTTTAGACAGACAGGCTAGGGTCTTGAATCAATAAAACCTCCTTCCCTCTGAATGCTTTATCACTAGAAATTACCTGAGAACTAGGTAAATAGGTTTTTATCATCTACTTTAAAGGGGAAAGCATAAAATAAACACTATGTGTATATAAATGCATGTGCATGCATGTAAAGTATCTTCTATAGTCTTTCATCACTCAATGAAGTCATCTTTTTTTAATCAGTACTTGTTAAGACAAGAAGTTAATTTCCTGTTAGATTTATGCTGAAATTGCTAGAATAATCTAATTCAAAAACTGTAAGAGAATAGGTATTATCTTCAGTACAAAAAATTTCAGTACACTAAAATTTAAGATTTTCACATTGATATATGTAAAATATATACATTGATACATGATACAATTGACATCACCTACCTGAACTTGTACGAAGTATTTAGTACTCTCCTTCACAACATGCTTGTCTCTAAATTGGAGAGACATGGACTTGATGGACAGACCACTCAGTGGATAAGGTATTGGCTGGATGGCTGCACTAAAAGAGTCACGGTCAATGGCTCAGTGTTCAAGAGGAGACCAGTAATGAGCAGTGTTCATCAGGGGCTGGTACTGGAACTGGTGCTGTTTAATATCTTTGTCAATGACATGGACTGAGTGGGACTGAGTCCATGCTCAGCAAGTTTGCCAGTGACACCAAACTGTTATGTAGTTGATACACTGGAGAGAAAGGATGCCATTCAGAGGAACCATGACAGGCTTGAGAGATGGACCTGTGCAAACCTCATGAAGTTCACCAAGGCCAAGTGCAAGGTTCTGCACATAGGTGGGGGCAATCCCAAGCACAAGTACATGCTGGACAATGACTGGATTGAAAGCAGCCCTGTAGGGAAGGACTTGGGGGTAGTGGTGTATGAAAAAATGAATATGAGCCAGCAATGTGCACTCACAGACCAGAAAGCATCACATCTTGGGCTGCATTAAGAGAAGCATGGCCTGTAGATGAAATGAGGTGATTCTCCCCATCTGCTCTGCTCTTGTGATACCCTACCTGGAGTACTGTGCTCAGTTTTGGGGCTCCCAATGTAAAAAAGACATCAACCTGCTTGAGTGGGTCAAGAAAAGGACCACAAGACTGAAGCACTTCCCCTGTGAAGACAGGCTGAGATAGTTGGGGTTGTTCAGCATGGAGAAGAAAAAACTCTGGGGAGACCTTGTAGTGGCCATCAATTCTAAAGGGGACCTACAAAAGAGAGACGGTACACTTTATCAGGGAGTGTAGTGACAGGACAAGACAAAACATTTTAAACTGAAGAAGGGTGGATTTATATTAGAAATTAGGAAGAAATTGTTTACTGTGAGCATGGTGAGACACAGAACATGTTGCCCAGAGAATCTGTGAATGTCCCCTTGCTGGAAGTATTCAAGGCCAGGTTGGATGGGGCATGGAGAAACCTGTTCTAGAGGAAGATGTCCATGCCCATGGCAGGGGTGTTGGAACTAGATGACCTTTGAAAGTCCCTTTCAACTCAAACCAATCTATGACTCTATTCTTTTATTATATTCTATGATTCCATATAGCTTGTTTTATGTTACAAGGATGTTGCACTGTGATAAATATCTGGAAGAAAAATACAGAGGATTGTGAATCATAGAATCATAGAATGTTTTAGTCTGGAAGGCACCTCTAGAGGTCATCTGGTCCAACCTCCCTACAAAAATAGGGACATTTCTACCAAGGGCAGGTTGCTCAGAGCCACATCAAGCCTGACCTTGAATGACTCCAGGGATGGGGACTCTACCACCTCTCTGAGCAGCCCATTCCAATGGTCTATCAAGCTCAAAGAACTTTTTTTCTAATATCCAGTCTAAACCTATCCTTTCCCAACTTAAAACCATTGCTCCTTGTCCTATCATTACAAACCCTTTTGAACAGACCTTCCCCACCTTCATATAGGTCCTTTTCAGGTACTGGAAGGTCACTATAAGGTCCCCCCAGAGCCTTCTCTTCTCCAAGCTGAACAGCCCCGACTCCCTCAGCCTGTCTTCATAAGAGAGATGCTCCATTCCCCTGATCATCTTGGTGGCCCTCCTCTGGACACGCTCCATTATGTTTACATCTTTCTTGTGCTTGGGGCTCCAGAACTGGATGCAGTACTCCAGGGGAGGTCTCACCAAGGCAGAGTAGAGGGGCAGAATCACCTCTCTTGATCTGCTGGCCACAGTTCTTTTGATGTAGCCCAGGATGTGATTGGCCTTCTGGGCTGTGATTGCACATTGGTGGCTTATATCCAGTTTCTCATACACCAGCATCCCCAAGTTCCCTTCCAAAGGACTGCTTTCCACTATATACTCTCACATCCTATACTGATAATGCTGGTTGCCCCAGCCCAGGAGCAGGACCGTGCACTTGGCCTTGATGAACCTCATAAGTTTCATCTGGGCCTGCCTCTCCAACCTACCCGGGTCCCTCTGGATGGTATCCCATCCCTCTGGCATATCAGCTTCACCACCCAGTTTGGTATAATCCACAAACTTGCTGAGGGTGCACTCAATACCATTGTCAGTATCATCAGTGAAGATATTAAACAACACTGGTCCCAGCACAGACCCCTGAGGGACACCACTTGTAACTTTCCTCTATCTAGACTCTAGACTTTGAGCCATTGACCATCACTCTCTGGGTGCGACCGTCTAGCCAGATCTTTATCCACTGAACAGTCCATCCATCACTTGTGTTGGTCACTGTTAGGTCTAAAACCATGTCCCATCAGGTAGCGCTATTACTTTAAAAAGTTATTATCCAGGCACTCCAGGAATCTCCTGGATTGCCTATAGTTTGCCATGCTACTTTTCCAGCAAATGCCAGGGTGGTTAAAGTCCCCCAGCAGGATGAGAGCCTGCAAGTGTGATGTCTTCTGGAGCTGGAGTATGAAGGCTTTATCAGTAGCCTCTCCTTGATCAAGTGGCCTGTAGTAAACACCAACCACAAGGCTCCCTTTATTATCATGATCCCTTGTCCATAGTACTCTCAACCTTCTCATGGCTATTCTTCAGGGACAACTCTTACAGCTTATCCATTCCTTAACATAGAGGGCAACACCTACAGCCCTTCTTCTGCTCCTATCCCCTCTAAACAGCCTGTAGCCTTTGATAGCCACACTCCAGTCATAGGATTCATCCCACTAGGTTTCAGTAATAGCCTCTATGTCATAGCCTTCCTGTAGCATGGTAACTTCCAGTTCCCCTTGTTTGTTGCCCATGCTGTGTGCATTTGTGTAGAGGCAATTCAGCTGGGCTGCTGGTCATGTCAAATTCTTAGAGAAACAGCCCTTTGTTTCTCTAAGGTGTTTCAGGGCCACTACCCCGTTGGTTCCTTTTTCCTCAGAAGCTCCTGACTCATCCCTGGTAGGCATTGCCTGTACTGCAGTTTCTACATCATGCCTCAGGGCAATGGGTTGAAGGCCCTTAGATAAATCATCCCTTCCCTCCAGCCTTGGTGTATCATCCTACCTCTTTGGACAGATAATCCCAATATTATTATTATCCTTCTCCCCCTTCCCATTTAGTTTAAAGCTCTGTCAATCAGCCCATCAATCTCTTGGGCAAATATGCTTTTCCCCCTTTGGGAGAGGTGTCTCCCGTTTAAGGTCAGCATTCCCGTTGCTGTGTAAGCCATCCCATTATCAAAAACTCCAAAATTGTGGTGGTGACACCAGGCCTGGAGCCCTGTGTTGATGTGGTGTATTCTGTTCCCTCCATTGTTGCTGCTTTCTGCTGGAAGGAGGGATGAAAAAATAACCTGTGCTCCTGATTCTTTCACCAGCCTTCCCAAGGCTCTAAGGTCTATCTTAGTTGTTCTTGGACTATGTTATACTGCTTCATCTCCACCCACATGAAAAATTAGAAATGGATAATAGTCCAAGGATGAAGTTCATCATTAGTACTGTTTATGTTTAAAATTAGGCATCTCAATTACTTGATAGTGAGGGTCAATTTATGATGATTCTCTTAGAAAAAAAATCTGCAAAAATATAAAGAATGCCTCATGACAAAATATAATTACTTTTCATGTTCAAATATTGTTGAAATTGGAAAAATGTTATTTCTATCTACTAAAAACCAGTACTCTGTTTAGAAGGTTCTGCAACAGAATATTTCTTGAAAAAAATTGAACAATCCATATCAAACCTGAAATTGTTTTTTTCAGAGAATGAATAAAAGAGCATTGAACAGCTAGTAATTTAGTTTATTTATTTTGTTCACTAAAGTTGCTACTGTTGCTGAAAACAATATTTTTTTTCTCCCAATATATAAAATTTTTCATCCTTTCTTAAAGTACAATTTCACCTAATTCAAAATTTCAAGCGTTCTCCCCTAAAATTCCATCTCTTGTTATTATGTTCTTGGGGGCACAAAGAACAATGAAACCAATCCTTCTAGTTGTCCTGACAGAGGTTTAATATCCTGTAAACAGGACTAGGGCATAAAATAGATTTTTCTTATTTTTACAGTTTTACAGAACAGTTTTTTGTATATTTTTGTGGATTTAAAGTATTTCTAAGTGCTCTTGATTATTGTTTTCCTGTTGGCAGATGGATAATGATTTACCTAATTAAAAAATATTTTCCCAAGGAAAATGAAAAGAAAGTTGATAAGGTAAAATATTGAAAAAGTGATGGTAACTTCTACAGGAAGCTAAAAATATTAAAGAGCAACTGAAGAGTACATGTGGAGGAACCAATATCGTCTTTTCCTCAAGGAGTTTTGCTTTGGAAAAAAAAATCATATTCTTGTGGAGTTTTGGGCTATAGCTAAATAGGTCGGTTTTAACTCAGCGTCTCATCCTATGGCTTTGGGCACAAGTGAGCATGTGCACAGCATACACAATTTCTTCATGATAGAAATACCTTATTTTCTGTATTCTGCCATATCTGTTTCTATTCAAGGATCCCTGCTTTTATTTACAGAAAAGAACATGCTATTAACTAACTCCCTTTTCATGTTTTATTCTTAATTTAAAAACCAGCAACAGACTAGAATCACCTTCAAAAATTATTTTATGCCAATACTCTAAGAGTGTATTTCATACAGTCTCATAAAATTAAGCTGAAAACAGTTAATAATTTACACTAGTGGTGTAAATAAAAAAAGCCTAACAGAGACAGACAACTGTATTCATGACAATCATAACAGACATGATAGAATTCCTTAAATGTGTAAAAGCAAAAGCAAACAAGTTTATTAAAAAGAACTTTTATGCTACTGTTCAAGTTGTGCAAAAACAAATTACTGGAGGCCTGAAGATCCAATGTGTGGAGCGATTCAGTCATTCTTTGTATAAAGAATGTCTGTATATCTAATGTGACATCATTAGTCCCCAGAAAGGTTCAGATTTCTTGACAGTATTCTACAGCTTATGGTGGATATTTTGTAATAACAACAAGAGTTTCAGGTACATTATGTGGCTACATATATCCATTAGAGACTGTATCTGTCCTATCTGTCAGAGAGCAGACATATAGAACTTGATCATCAACATTCAGAACCATCTGTAAAAAAAAATTATCTCCTCGATCCCTTGATGCTGACAGGATAGTTGTTAAGCCTTACTTTGAGCCACTACTAATGTACACACTTTTGTACTCATCTAAGAATGTGGTTTTGCTTTAAGTAATTTTTGTCAAGAAAGGATGTTAGACATTTATAAAGGTTTCCAAATTCCATCTAAAACAAGAGAACAAAAAGTATAATATAGTCCCTAAGGTACATTTACATGCCTGCAATCTGCAACTGCAATTCAAGGAGCCCCTTTTGTTTTAGGATTGGTCCTGAAGAGTCACAAACTCATGGTTTTGCTATTTAATATCCATAGCATAAATTTCTCCATGCAAAGGCTCTTGAACTGCATACTGGGCTGGTTTGGCACTTATGATGAGACAGTAGAACTTCCCTGTCTCAGGGTATTGGGTATGAAACAACTTCTTATGTTTTCTGCTTACAGTCCCTTGAAATTTTAACCACAGTTACAGGGAACAAATCTATAAAAATTTTTGACTACACTTCACAAAGGCATTCAGAGGTAATATACGTTTTGATAAACTTGTCTTCTGTTGGGGGGGGGGTTGACTTTTTTTTTTTTTAATATATGAAGGTTTTTGAGATCAACATTCAGCATATCATTAATGCTATGGGGTTACTGCTTGTAATGTGTCTATCATTTGAATACAGAAAACATTTTTCAGTATCTGTATGTCTTTCGGGTCTATATATCCATACAGAAAAAAATTTACTTTTTTTTTTTTTTTCCTGTTTTCCACAGAATCCTTAAAGCATGTGGCAGCACAGCAGCTCTCTAAGTCAGATCTGAGAGGGCATGTGTATACTGCTGTTCAAAGCTAATAGTATAACTTTTTTTCAAACTTCATTGCATTTCACTTATATGCTGAGGAGATACTAAAATACTTAGAGACACCCAGAGTTTTTGTTCAAAGAAGTAGTAAAGATAGCAGTAGAAGATACCACAGTATTTGGCATCCAATCACCTGGTTTTTATTCAGTACTTAAGCCAACACAAAAAACCAAAGTAGAACTTGGGGTAGGGAGCAGAGACCCAAATCTTTCTTCACTGTGCTTAATGCTTCACCTAAAAGGCTGAAAGGTTGGCTAAACATTGACTAATTTTTTTGTGTTTTCTTGCCTATGGAGCAGTCCTACTTCCACAAGAATTATAAATTGTGCTTCTAGCTCTGGCTGTTGTAATTTAGAGACACTTACTTGGGAAGTGGGTAAGGTAAACTGAATTTGTCTCAGATTTAGGAAGGAAATGATCCCTGAATACTCACTTCCTAGATGAGTTCTCTATTTTAGTGTATTATTATGCACAACTGGACACTGTGGCCATCAGCATTTTAATAAGAATGATAGCTGCACTCTTAAATATCTATTCACAGAAGAAAACCCAGTGCTCTGAATTCAAAGCAGAAGTGCTTGATAGCAGCCTTTTATCAGGTGTCTGAATTCAGAAGGGAAAACTTCCTCCTTCATCAGTATGTTTGACTGACAAATTTGAGGAGGCTCAGGGCTTAAAATTCAGGAACATTCTTTGGAGACATGTAGCTTTCCCTAGAGACAATAATGGTTGTGCTCCAAAAGGGAGGTGCCTGAACTACCTATCCAGATCCAAGGAGAGTGAGCAAAATAGATGCTCTGGTTCTGGTGATGTGCCTTTGTGATGCAATGAGAACATTTGGCAGGGCATTCTATTTATTTTGCAACGCAATGCATAATTCCTTCTAGTTCAGCTAAATAACAGAAAGGGCAGAGCTCCAAGGGTAGAGTCTCTTCTGCAGTCTGAGTATCCCTCATCTTTGCTAATGCTAAATCTTAATCCCAGGTCCTTTTACATTAAAGAATAATAGCACTTAGGCTCAGTTGCCCTTGTGTGGAAGGGTTCATAGACCATCCTTCTGCACACCTTCCATAACCAGCCAAAACATTTGTTCAGGAATAAGCCATAAGCTTTTCCTAAGCACCTCATTTAAATATTTATTGTAGTGCAACTCAGCATTTACATAACTATTATATGCATTATACAGCACTTCAGTAAGAATGACCTGTGGGGTCAGCATTTTTTGACAGCTAATGACTATCCAGTGGAGTTTGTCCCTAAAAGAAGGTAGTCATTAACTGTGAGAAAATATTAATCCCAGAGGCCATTATTTATAAATCATGCAAAATTTAAAAAATATAAAATACCATTTCCCTTCATCTGCTGCATCTCATGCTCTCTATCTAATGCTATGTAAGTAATTTTCTAGCAGTTAATGACTGATATTGTAACAATAGGAAATCATGGTTTCATTTTGTTAGCTACTGTCTGAGAAGCCCACATAATTGGCATTTTAGGTGCCATCTTAATATTGTATCTTTATGGTTTTTTTATTAGAGCTAAGATGGGTGAATAGGTAAGACTTGTTTTTTCCCTTCTCTTTTGTAAAAGTTTGTTTAAAGAACAGATATCCAGTGTCCATCTAGCATATTTTAATTCAGTTCCATATCACACAAGTCTGTCTCCAATTCAGTCTGTGCAAAATGTCTTGCTTAGATAGCTTTGGTGTCACTAATGTCCCAATTTGTCTTTTTTTTTTTTTTTTAATTTTATTTTTATTTTTCTGCTTTTTTTTATATAATTTGATGGATAATTAGTGTACTGGTTTTATGGGGATTCCTTCAGGATGAATTTCAGCTTACCCACTGGAGTGTATGAAATAAAAATGTAGTTTAGTTGTGCAGCTACTTGTCTTCTTTAATATCTTTCTTTTTCCATTAGCAATATTATAAATATTTTGGATTTCCTTAAATTATGTGTTACAAATTTCTCAAATTAACCAGAGACATTTTGAATTTTGTCCTGGACAAAGTTAACTACTCCTTGAGAAAGCCATTGAACAGACAGCTTTAATATATTATATCACTAAAGCATCATTTTTACTGTTCCAAATTTTGACATTGCTTAACAATATTCTTAGAATTTTATCTAACTGTGAAGTTTTTGCTATATAGAAACTTCAAGAATTTGTATTTTACAAGCTGATAAAAACCATTTTATTTCTTTAATAACTGCTGGAGTGTCTCAAACTGGATATTTTAGTAAGTGAAGTTATTGTTATTTATTATAATGAGGAGTCTTTTGAAGATGGAGATCTGTCAGTCTAGATCTGCAAATATTCTCAGTGAATTATTCAGTTATTTTTGTAAATTGCCTGCAGTCTTGTGTTTAGCATTCAAATAAAACAGTATGGTAAAACTAGTCCAAATTCATTTCAGTACACTGGAGCAGTGAACACACTTCACTATACCTTTTTTAATAGATCTGTTCTATTTCATTCCTCCTTATTCAGTGATTCATTTGATGTATGTATTTGCAGGCTATTACGAACTAGAAAAAACTATAGGTAGTTAAAAACAATCCATTACATAGTGACAGGAAGATGGATTTTGCTCATTCTCAGCATTCTTGGAGTCATGTCCTTTTATTCTCCTAGAAAATATACTTCCCTTTTGACAATCTGAATTGAAATATGTTAACATTCCTGGGAGAAAAAAAAATAGGATGGCTAGCACTGAAACATCTATTGCAAAAAAACCCCCACAAAACCCCAAAAATCCCAAACCACAAAACAGAACCAACTACCCCAACCATTTCGTCTTATTTTAATTATTTATTATTGAAAATAGGTACTTAGCTGAAATATTTTAAACACAGTGAAGATTGATTTGAATTTTATACTTCTAGAAAGAAATTATCACAAACTTAACATGCTTAACTTAAGCATGATATGTGTGCAGAAGAAATGGTAAAGATGACTCTTTTCTTTACCAACTCTGAGCAGGATATAAAATGTAATAACATTTAATGGATCATGACAACAAATAAATATAAGATGAAATCATAAAGAAAAAAAGGATAAAGTGAAATCTGATTCAGAGATGAATTCTAGACAAGTGATTTAATATTTTCAGGATTTTGAAAACATGGGAAAGGAATTTAATGATGGGTATAGTTCCTTCTCATTTCATTTGTGCACCATGCTGCTAAAAAATCAGAAACCTGTAATCCTCAGAAATTATGATGAAGGAATATAATAGTTTGTGGTACTTAAACATGAAGAACATAACAATAACATCATCTAACATTAGGTACAAGGTATAAGAGGCAAAAATTAAATGAGGATGTATTCTTAAGAAGTATCTTGAGGATTAATAAGTTAGATGAACTATTTGGGTGAGTTTTTTAGACTATATTAAGGTGATGTAGAGCACCTATGTAGTTGCCTTAATTTACGATAAATGTAAGGGATTAGCCTAAGAGCATACTTATGAATGGAAAGAAAGCCTGGGAACTGTATAGTGCATTCATGAGTGTACAGTGGATATCTACTGATGACTTCAAAGCAAGAAGAAATTAATTTTTGAAAACATGAACAAACAATGCAGGGCAAACTTTAATGACCTGCTTGTACAAAGATAATATCATGCAACTTAACAGCACTTTCTGGCTAATAGTGAAGTTATAAAAATCTTGAAATCAAAACCCCCTTATAAAATAACTAGACAATTATATTTCATATTCTTTCTATTATTGCTAAAACTTCAGGAAAATTACTATTTGATTATTGATTCTCTGTAGATGCAGTATATTAAGATGCAGAAGACTTCCTATAAAAATCAACTTGCATGCAAATAGGATGTTGTGAGAACACCCCTAAAGAACCAGATAATTTGTAAATATATTCCTTGCTTTTCCTGAAGATAGATCTTTTCTCAATATGATATTACTTCTGGGGGAAAAAAAAAAATAATTCTTTCCTAATATAATGACTTCTTTGTAGCAGGAATCTTCAAACTTTCAACTGAGTATAGATCACTTTGAAGTATCAAAGTTTCAAAGCTTATCATGACTATTATGAGTTCTTATCACTATATTTGAAAACAATTTGAAAGTGTTGTATTCTGCAGATGATTCAAACTAAGGATTGCAGTCCATTGAATGAAAACTGCAAATATTGAAACCTGTTCTGTGAAGGAAAGGAACCAGGAACTCTTAGGGGGAGAAAAAAAAAATTAAGCAATCCTATTAAGTAACTTTAAGTCCAAGAAAATGTTACAAGTGAATATTACTAACTGAATTCTGCTTATCAAATAAACTGGGAGAAGATTGGTATGAAAGGAATTCAAAACAGATGTAAAGCAAATTAGTCCTGAATTGAAAGTTCAGAATAATCAGATGTTTGTTCCGTTAAGTAATTACCATACTAAAACTTGGTTAGTGTGTTGATAACATAGTTAACTTATGTTGTTAAAACCAAGGAAAGGCTAGATGTGAAGGAATGCATTTTGTTTTACTGGTGTCTCATTTTCATCTGTACAGGAATTTTGACATAATCAGGAGCATCCTTTTAACATCCATGTTAAATTGCAGTGCTGTTCTGTCTCTCAGCAACTGGTTAATTCAATCAGAACACATAGATTTATCATCAGTCTTTAATTTGCTTAATTTCAGTGTGTTGTCTCAGAATTTTTCCCATCTTTAGCCCTTTGACTATGGCATTGATGCCTTGTGTTATTCTTTCTCTGTCATCTCCTTTTCAATATATTTTATAGTTCATTACCTGCCAATCAGTTTTAAACATTGCTGTGTTCATCTTATCATGTTCTGTAGAAGTTGCATGCTTTATTCAATATCTTACATTTATTTCACTTTGAGCTCTATTTACATCTCTAAGCACTGCAGCTTTCTAAAGCTATATTCATTTTCATGTGCATTTATTTTAGCAAATGCAGTATTTAGTTTCACATAAAATTCATTTGGCATTAAAATAACTACTTTTACATGAGCGGGAAGTGCCATGCAATGGGAAAGGCCCTAGAGTTAAGCAGATGGCATGGCAAATGTGGTATTCTATATTATGTACATTTCAAAGTGCTAGCGTTCAATCCTGTGGATAGAACAACTGTGGTGATTGTAGCATATTCAGGTAAATTTATTGCAGTGGTGCATGTCTCAGTTCATTTTCATTTCGAAGGAATCGACCTTGTGCAATCCAAGATCATTTTCAGTGAGAAGTACATTACATTAAGTGGAAACAATTCAGAAATTTTTATTGAAAGCATGCTACTTATCTGAAATATAGACTCACTCAAAGTGCAGCCATTGAAACCATCCTACTCTGCAGAAAGAAAGAAAAATGAATATACTATTGTGTTTCCTTGTTCTACCATGCAGTGAGAGAAAGATGGAATGATATCTTCTGATTATACATATTAATAGAGAGAAGCACAATATACAAAAGGGAAATAAGTTACATGTTAGGCCTTAAGCTTCAATTCACAGTGAGGAATATAAGCACAAATGAAAATTCAGAATCTATGATCATGTGTTGTAATCTGGAAG
This sequence comes from Megaceryle maxima, assembly GCA_024605025.1. NCBI lineage: Eukaryota > Metazoa > Chordata > Aves > Coraciiformes > Cerylidae > Megaceryle > Megaceryle maxima. The sequence continues at coordinate 19,426 of JANHGN010025172.1, read as the reverse complement.
GCTATTAGCTGAAAACATGAATTAACTTAATCTGTGAATTTATTCTCATATAGATTACCTAGAAGATACAAATAATACACTAAAGTCAACTAAAGAAATTTTGAGAAATCTGGTTTGGTGATTTCCTTGTTCAAAAATAAAAGATTAAGTAGTAATTTAGGAATAATAAGGAGGTATTTTTTTGCATACTATGGCATTTAATGAGTATTTTTCTAACTTTTATAACAACATACATTGTAGTATCATTATAATTATTACTGCTGAGAATGAATTGTAAGAGGTGCAGAGCACCATCACTAAAGTCTCTTGGAAAAGGCTGTGAAGAATAGATTTTTTCATACTAGCATAAACACAGTCACATTGTATTTTAGAATAGTTTTCAAAAAGAGGGAAAAAGACTCAAAGTGTAAATATATGTTTGACTAATGTGAGTAATATAGAAGAAAGAACTGTTACGACAGCAGAAAAGAAGAATAAAAATTTTGAAATTTAATATAATGTCTCTTTTCATCTTGGTGTGGTGTAACAATCTAGAACTTTGTGGTATAGTCGTCATGCACATGCCTCTACTCCAGATGTAATTTTAGTCCATGAACTAGACTAAATTTAAGCTGAAGTAATTTCTCCTGAAGACAAAATATAGCAGACACCAGATCCTTAACAACAGTTTGCTCCACAGGTCTACTGTTATTCGGCCATGCTAGATGTTACTGGAGGCACAGTCTGAGGTGTTTGTGCTAAGGAACAGTAGTTTCTCAGAAGTAAGAGTTTCAGGAGTCCTGAGAAAATTAATTTGTCACTTCTCTTGCACTGCAGGCTTCTTGATTACTGGTTTCTCATTCTGAGCCTTCAGTCCAGGAGTTTACCCTAGCCAACGATGCTTTAATTACTGTTGGGGAACAGTCCATCAACCCCTCCACAAGCTCCACAACCAGTCAGAAGTTGACTTACCCAGTCTCAGCTTTTTGATGTTAAACATAACATCCTAAAATTAACAGTGAATATTAACAAAGAAAGAGATACTAACAGTCAGAAGTGACATACTTGTTGAAATCCAAATGTGAACTTTATTATTTATTTGACTGAATTATTGAGAATATTATTAAAAGTGATTTAAAAGTTCTAGCCTATTTTAGGGTTTTTTGATGAGTTGCATATTTTGAGTGAATTATCAACAGCTGTCATGCTGTGTATATTATGGATGTTTATACACATAGATATTAAAATTTCAAATTATATATAACTCTATATGTAAATTGAAAGCACAAATAATGTGTATATATATGCTTTCAATGTAATGCATGACTTAGAAGCTACCAAATTATTTGAATCAAATCCATAAAAATTGTTTTAAACCTCTTGTGAACATTTTTGTGTTCAAAATAGGCTTCTGTTTGTTATGAAAGGGGGAATGAATGTGGAATGTCATTGTCATCATCTAATGCATTTGATATATAGCAGTCTCCTATCCATACATTCTGTATAACAGCAACATTTAGAGAAGAATTTTTATAATTACATGAAAATTGAGTTTGTTTGCATATTGCAAAACCTATTTGGACTTCTCACACAATGTTCTCATTTTTTCCATGATTCAGATTTGGACATTGCTTTCTTATAACAGATATCTGGATGGTGATTCAGGATGACAGTTAGTCTTTTGCATTTTCCAGCTAACCTTAGGTAGACACATTCCTCGGAGAGTTGATTACACTATGTGATTTTAAAGACTAGCAGATATTCTCTAGAAGACTTGTAATGAATCCTTTACAAACAATAACATCATTATTAACTCTGGTATAGTAAACACATCATGACAGGAAGACAGTAATTATCAGGACTGTGGCATTTTAAAGGAGTGATTTACATGTTTGTACTGGTTTGGATGAGAACAGAGACGGTTCTGTTCAGTGATTTTGCTTTTTGTCTCAGTTCTTCTAACTAACTGCACTTTCTGAAGTTACTAGGCTGTTTTCACAGACAGTGTCTGCTGCTGGCAGTGATAACACCTCATGTTTAGAGTTACTATCAAGGATATGTATGCAGACCAAGGCCATTGCTGGATCTTTTGTACCAAATTGGAAGGTGCAGAAAAGTGAAAGGCCACACCTCCAAAGAAGAGCGGAAAGGGCAGGCAACCCCAAATTGACCAACAAGGTGTTCCATCCCATATACGTCATATTCGGTATAAAGCTGATGGAATATGGAGGGTCTAGCTCTCTCTGGTGGCTCCCAGGCTCTTCTCCTCTCTTGGACCACTTTGCCAGCTTTGCTTGGCTTTGCTCAGTTCATCTCTTGATTCCTTCCTCAGAGCATCCAAGGAGGACTCTGTCCATTCTGCCTTTGATCTCAATCGGTGTGTTCCTGAATCTGGTACCAGAATCTAGCTCCTGAACACAGCTCCCATATGCGGTGGGGCCCAGTTTGGGACTCCCCCAGTGCCTGCTCCACAGCATCAGTGGTGACAGTGGTGTAATTTCCATCAGTGGGGGTTTCGTTTGATACTGGTCTTGTATATATTTGTACATATTCCATTAATATTATTATTATTTTATTAAAGCTGTTCTAGTTTCCTCTTCTAATTGCTAATTCTCTCTCCCTTATTCCCTTTCTCTTCCCCTTTGGGGAGGGAGGTGGGTTAACAGAGGATGTCTGTTACAGGTCTAAGGGGCCGCTCTGTCCCTAAACTGTGACAAAGTTTTAGGATTTTCTTACTGTGAAGGCTCTTCAAATGGAAGTAGGAAATGCTTGCAGAATTTCAGAGAAAGCTGCTAATATGATGGACCTGTGGAATTTGCTTCACAAGTTGGTCATTTATCAATAAGTGAAGAAGAAGAGAGAAAATGTCGTAGAAAAACTAGTTGTAAATAAAACATGAACAGACAGAAAGTGGAAACAAAGGCTCAGAAATGAGTGTTAGATGAGAGCAATGACTAAATTTGTGTACAAACGTACATTTCTCTTCATACAAAAATTAATTTATTGCAACAAAGAACAATATTTCTGTTTAAATGAGACATTAGTCCAAAACCACTGTTTTGCATATATACCACATTAAATAAACGTATTTTAGAATCATGTCAGAAATAAATACTGAAACACAGAGAAGCATCAAAGTATCCTGACTTAATGCACTTTATTTGTGAAGGAACATTTATTCTTATCCACACAGAAATGAGGCTGAAAAATCTGTAGGGGAAAAGAATATTCTACTATTTTCTACAGGAAAGAAAAAAAAAAAAAGTATATTTCTATTAAAAAAAAAGTATTGTACTTTTTTCTACAGATTCTACTGGAATTGGTACATTGTTTACCTATATCGAGTAATGGCATTGATATAACACCAAATAGAATGGGAGTGTTGATCTGCTCGAGGATAGGAAGGCTCTGCAGATGGATCTGGACAGGTTGGATCAATTGTGGCTTGTGGCTACAGTCAGTAAGATACTTATTTCCTGACATGCATGGACACATTCCAAGATTTTTTTAGCATGAGACGTATATACATTGTTCACCACAAGAGGTCATTTTTTTAAGGATAAGGGTCAGAGGTAGTAGCTAATAGAAAAGCATTTGTATTAAAGGAAGGATATTTCTCTGCAAGAACTATTTTCCTGCCTCTCTGTATTTCACATTTATTATATTTCAAGAGTTATCTGGCAAATATTTTAAGCCAACATATGAATACCTTATAATTCATACATAGGCCAGATTCTCAAACACAGATATTTAAAATTGAGTTTATAAATCCATAATTCAGCATCACTCTTGCAATAGCCTCATTTTCAAGTGTACTGAAATCAGTCAGAAATTGTTTTTCTGTTTTGAAACAGAACAGCTGCTCACCTGGGTAATTCAGAGGTGCTCTCTTTCTTTTGTGCTTCTGTAAGTCTACAGAGGGCGTTTGAAAAGTGAAACAAAGTTGTTATAGAGTACTGTATTGGACCCATGTCTAGGTCTGTTTTAATTCATTCCAGAGTAGAAAATTAATTCATTCCAGAGCAGAGCATCTATGGGTTGGTTTGGTTTTTTTGTGTCTAATCCCTTCTCTGAAAGTCATCTATAGAGCAATAGCACATAATTCCTAGCAATAACACATAATTCCTGGAAAGATCTGTCTATAAAGACAAACTGAGACTTAAAGACAGAATACAATATTTACAGTTTGACAAACATAATCAATCAGTCAGTTACAGCAACATACAATAAGAAGACAAATACTAAATGCAGAATCATAGCAGAGAATGCTCCTCAGATGGAGCAATGCATGTATGAGCCATTACTGGTCAGAAATTTGTGTTCCCGATACCACTGTAAAATGGTCTGCAGTTGTTCTGATATTAGTTAATAAATGTCAATAAAGTATTACTATCAGTTGCCTATATTCAAATGAAGACGGAGAAAGGAAGTGCTCCAAAGAAAAACTACAAAAATAAAATTTTGCTATCTATTTACAGTAAAGAAATAATCAAATATATTATCTTGGCTTATACATCTTCAAGTATATTATCTTGTTTTTTCTAAAATTCTAACAACATATTTTTTTAAGTCTTGTGTCTTGAGTTTTTGTGTCAAAATTTTGGTACCTGGGGGAGCTCCAACTGGGACTGCCAGGAGCTCCCCCATGTTCAACAGAGGCAGTTTCGGACAGCTCCCAGACAGACCTGCTACTGATCACATCAATGATAACATATTTAAGAAAGAGTAAAACACTTCATGTAACAGCATCTGGGAGAGAGGAGTAAGAATATGTGAGAGAAACAACAGATTCCTTTGCAGCTTGTAGGGAAGACCATGGTGAAGCATGTTGCCCTTCTGCAGTCCCTTGAGCAACATGATGGAGCCAATATCCACCGTGTAAACTACGGATGACCCCATGCTGGTGCAGGTGGATGTGCCCTGAAGGAAGCTATGATTTCATCAACAGGCAAGTTCGTGTCAGGAAGTGTGACCCATGGAGAGAAGCCCACACTGGAGCATGTCTTCTAGTAGAAAAAAATAACCAACCAACCAAACCAAACCAGCCCATTCTAGAATAGTCTTTTCCTGAAGGACTGTACCCTGTGAAAAGGATACAGGCTGGAGCAGTTCATGAAGAACTACAGCTCATGGGAGGCACCCACACTGGAGAATTTAATTAGTATCTCCTGCCTGCGGGTTCCTATATTAGAGCAGAGGAAGAATGTAAGAAGGAAGAGTAGCAGAGACAAAGTATTATGAACAGACCACAAATCCCATTCCCTGTCCCACTCTGGGAGGAGATAGAGAAAATCAGGAGTGAGGCTGAGCTTGAGAAGAAGGGAGGGGTGAGGGAAGGAGATTTTTTATCTTTGTCCATATTTCTCATTATCCTGCTGTGTTTAATTAGCAGTAAATTCAGTTATTTTCCCAGAGGCAGGTCTGTTATTTTATTTTTGACAAATAGATCCATCAGCATTCTTGAATGTTCATAAAACAAACAGGGTTTCATATTTTACTAAGAATCTCTGAAAATACAAAGACCTATCATATGTCTATTAGCATCAAAATGGCTCTGTGTCAGGCTGCAAGGCGTAAGAAGTATACATGAGTAATATTTGATATTTTTTCTCCAGGCAAAGATATATGTTGTTACTGTGAATGTGTACCGTTAAAGAAATTGAAAGAACTGTCTTTCTGAAGCTAAAATATATTCCACTTGCCTGTATCTTTTTGTTATGAACTGTATCCATTAGGGTAGCACTAGAAGCTTTAATCAAGATCAGTGCCCTCTGATGTGTGTAGTGAGAAATCATTCTTATGTTGAAGAACTAACAATCCAGACAAATGGAATGGGAAATACAGTGTTATTACCCTCATCATACTGATAAAGAACCAGAACATAAGCATAAAGGGTGATATTCTGGTTTCCTCGATGTTAATAGAAAATTCCCTTTGATTTCACTGTGACAAAATTTCAGTTGTTCTCTTTGCTCTGAAGTCACTAAGAACAGCTGAGGCAGAGCCAGAACATGTTTTTTTTCAGTAGAAAAATTGGTCAATCTCAGATCTTGGCATTTCATAAAGCATTTTTATAATCATTCTAGTTTTCCTTGTCATGATGTATTATTCACTTTCCAGTTGTTGAAACTCCTCACAGAATTACAATAATATTACCAATTAGCCTCTATTTTAGTTTATTTTTTTTTTAAGAAAAAGGAATAAAGGGGTTTTTTTAGACACCTACAAGAATGATTGGTTGCAGGCACAACTTCTGGGTCAAAATGAAAGTTATGTAGAGAGAATAAAAGAAAGTGGCTAGTTGGGTATCTGTCCCAGAATGATAATAGGAAAAGATTATTGCAATTCACTACAAGTGTTACCAGCATATATAGTTAATATATGTCTTTATATAATCTAAACTAGTGTAGTGACTTTTAATATAATCGCTGGCAACTCATTTGAATATTTTTTTCATTAGTTAGACTGTCTTCAGAATATTTCTTGGAATATAATTGCCAAGGACATTTCACATCCAGGTAGGAGCTGTAGTGCTATGATTTCTTTGTGTTATTCTTTCAAATGGTACAACTGAAACAGGCAAGTTTACATTTCAGGAGACCAGTTTATCTAATGAAGAGAAGAAATGTCGAGACAACAGCACAATTTATGTGAAATGTAACACTGAATCCTGTGCATTCAAATTTCTATTTGGTGGGCTATTTTGGAGCAATGTATGTTTTGATTTTCATTGGCATAATCAAAGTAAATACAGAAAAAAATTGCACTTCTTTCCCTTACCATTTCTAGCTATTGATTACTTCCAAACTGCTGTCATACCTAAGTACTCTGATATTACCGCAGATAGATCAAGTCATGAACTTTGGAATAAAAATACATCTTTTTAAGAAAAAATCTTCCATCTTCTAGTAACATTATAACACAAACACTGTAGATTTGTACACTTTAAATTGATCAGACTAGCTACAGAAAGAATAATGTGGCTGTCCATTTTATCTGTTGGATAATAGGAGCTGAATTTTCTTTAGACTAACTTTTGCCTGTGAAAAAATAGAAATTTTGTTATGACCTTATTGAAGATTGATTAGGTCTGTAGCACTCATATACATGATTCATGAAAATCCAAACATTAGTATGAACTGGTTTTGCATAGAATGTGTTCTGTAATTGTTTTGGGTTTTTTTCAGGTTTGTTTGTTTATTGGCTTGCTTTTACTTCTATTTAGTCTGTATGCAAATTGATAAGAATGCATTACTTTTAACATAGAATTTGTTACTGTTATTATATAAAACCAAGACAAATTGGCCCAAAGCAGACTGCTTTTAGAATGGTGTTAGGAGAATAATGTTAGTTGAATAATTGAAGCAAAATGGGGAAACTATTTCTTAAGGGTAGTAAGAAAGGTTTTACACAAATCACAATTTATAACACAAGTGAATGCATACTGTGATTGATAATTTAAGGATAAAAATGATAAATGTCCTTTTTATGAGGTGAAAATATAAATGACAACCTTAAAAGCTTGTTTTGTTTTGTTTTGTTTTGTTTTTTAATAGATGAAACAGCTGCAGATCATTGTGTGATCTCTTTCTGTCATTTTAATTTTGTTATGTTGGATTTTGCAACTTTTGATACACTCAAACTTACAAGTGAATTAGAATAGCATTTTACTGTTCAAGCCCCTGTCCTCTATCAACTGCCCTTCTGTGTTGTGTCAACAAACTGCTAAAGTGTGGGCTGGCAAGTTTTGGAAACAAGGTAGTAATTCCAGGCATTTTCTCACAGAGGTATATACTGCTATTGATATAATTGATTTCTGAATCAAGATGATCAGGCCAATGGGTTTTATCCACAAGCATTCTACAATGATATACTAAAGAAAAACATACAGAATTAATATTGAAAATAAAATTAACTTACAAAGGATTTAGTTTTGCTCTGAGTGCATAATTTTCTGGTACACACTAAATCAAATAGTTGACATGAGATATATCCTGCATAGCAATCTGTCAGAAGACATCAATGAACAGACCATACTCAAAACATGAGCTTCTCAATTTCCTTTATTGCTTACTATTTGGCTTGGATCCAGTTTCTGGGTAATACCAGGTGAGGACAGGGAAGGGTTAACATAATCACACTCTTTAGTTATAATAAAGTTATGATAAATTGAGTTGGAATTTAGCACTTGTATCTCTCCTCTAATTATGGTATCAAATTCTGCAGTCATTTTGTCCAGAAGATTTAAGTGTTTTGATTGTAACAATGTGAGGAATACCTGTCACAGACACTTCAGTTTTGACAGCTTTGCATTTGTTAATGGTCTGAATCCTGAAGCAGCTTATTCACTGGAAATTCGGAGGTTACTAGTAGATACCACTATCAGTGAATTTCTTCATGTGAGTCTAGATATACTGATTTTGTGCTTTATTGGAAATGTGAGCCTACTTGGTCCTAAGAGAGAACTTGTGGAAAGGGGAATAGAATAACATCTTCTCCACACCCAGGGATGGCTGATTAACTTTCAGTACTTGTTAAGTTAGAACTAGCTGTGCTTCATGCCAGCAATTCATTATATATGACATTTAGATTTGTTACAGTCTATTAGCTTAAAGCTCTGGGCTGATAAGAAGGAATTTCATCAAAATATAAACCTCAAAAATGAAAATCTGAAAATTTGAAATGACAAGATTGTCTCAGTAACTTTACCTTAATTACAGCTCAAAGAGCAGTGGTGTCAGCAACCTATTGCAAAGACCTGAAATAAAATCAGTGGTGAGTGTCCAGTGGTAGTGCTCAACATTATAGATATTACAAAAATTATCTTCCTTTCTCATTATGATTTTCAAAGCCCTGCTGTTTTTCCTGAATTGCTGTCAAGTATGTTCTAAATGAGGTAAGAATGAAAACTTGTCTTAGTGTACACTACGGTCCTCACTGTCTGCTGCAGAACATGACCAGAACTGCTCAGACATAATGCTCTGAACAAAAAGTGGCAATGGATTAGAACTACATTAATTTATTGAGTTCATTTCACCTTTGATAGTTTAATTCAAAGTAGCAGGTTGCTCCATTTATCAGTGATTGCCAACGAATATTACCAAACACACAGTTTTAGGAAGCTGGAATATTTATACTTATGAAATTATTTACATGTACATATCAAATTAAGAACAAATAAATAAATAAATTCAACTTATTGTTAAGTATTTTCATCCATTACCTCATTTTTAAAGAAGCTGTCATCATCTTTCTATTGATTCCAGGCACTCCACCTCAGCTAATGCTAGTTAGCTGTGTTCCTGGGGTGTCTTAATACTAAAATTCCTGTAGCTGAAGAAGTGCTTCTACCTAGTAACAGGCACAGAGTTATATCCAGAATGGAGTAAGCTAATTACTGAGAGCGCTATATTTAAAATTTGATTAGAAATTAGTGAAGTGCTGAGAAAAGAGAGGTTGCCCATGAGAGTAAAATATAGATGCTGTTCTTTATTCTGAATGATAATACATACAAGAATATGACTAATATTCTATGTTTCTTTGGTTTTAGGATGATATTTTGTATTTTTACTGTCAAGGCATGAAAAAAGAAGGAAAAAAGAAAAATAGGGCAATTATTTTTTCCAGATGTTTCCTATTATCTGCTCTGTATAGGGCTTACATTAAGAAACAGTATTACCAAATCAGTTTTGGGGTAGATCCATACTTATACAGCTGTTTTGGTTTCTGTGGAAAAAAATATCCACAAGAAAACTGCAGCTAATTTTCCAACACTGCAGTCATCTGATGTTCTTGCCCAGAAGTGAACATATCTTTGAGAAATTATTTTTTTAGGCCCATAGAGTTATTCTGGTTGGAAAAGACCTTCAAGATCACTAAGTCCAACCACTATCTACTCGTCTTCAAGTCATTTTTGTCTAATATTTTTACTATAGCACAATCACTGGTTTGTCTTATGTCACAATTCAGTTAATTTTTTTTTGGCACTAGTGGAGTCATTATAAGGACTAGTAATTTGGAGACTTTTCTAGCAGCATCTGAGTATTATGTATAGGAAGACCCAATGGGAATTATCATCAGCTTGAAAAAATTCAGGCCTTCAAATAGCACCATTCTAAAAACAGTCCTGGATTTCTTCTTTGTGTGAAGATCTGAGTATGTAAAATCCCATAGTATGACACTTGTGGGTAACAACCTGTGGTTGTTGATGTGAATTCTGTTACTGACTTCCCAAAGATTTCATGATTTATAAAAAAATGCATTTATGGTTTTAAATTAGCACAGTTCAGAACAACTCAGGGATAAAAACTTTGTATCTTTATAAAGTGAGGCACAGTCAGGGTAAAAGTAGTTTAAATAATAAATGAAATCATTTATTTAAATAGATTGTGTATAACCACTTAGAGTTTGTGCTCTGAGCCATTACACCAACTCTCTGGCATTGTGATTTTTGACCATTCTAGTGCTTTCTATTTCTCTCACCTATTGCATTGTCATATGATAACTGTGGTTGATTATTTTGACCACTTTACATATCATTTATGTGTCTCCAACTTCATGCATCTCTATTACTTGTTCTTCAGAGAAAAGACTTTTGATTGTCCTTTAAAGTGAGATGGTAGCTGTTCAGGTCAACTTTCTAAAACACTTGCCAGATCTACAGGGCACATTGATATTCAAAAGTAATTTACAACATGAAATGAAGGAGTATGTTTTTGTTTTTGTTTTCGGGGGGGGGGAGGGGTGGGGTTTGAGGTTTATTTTAAATTGTGGTGATGGTTATCGATTTTGTTTGGTTGTAAGTTAAGTGAACGTTAAGTTAAAGTTAAGGAACTGGGCTGTTTCTGACATTAAAGACCCAGAGTTTTATATATAGATATAAGGTGATTTTAAGATGAGTGATGAGAAGAAGTAAAAATTTGCCCAACTTCTGATAACATTATGGGAGTCCTAGTGCTATGTGCTATGCCTCTGTTATTTTACATATTGACTGTTTCAACCTGAATAACAATATTTTGAGGAGAGCTAATAATGAGAAATGCTTAAAATTCAGTATTTGTTGGACAGAATGATGAGTTTTGGGGTTTTTTTTTTTACTTGGATTTGACACTAAAATAATGAGCCTTATTCTTTTGTTCATTGGTATTTCTCTCTGGATATTCTGTTTGGAAAGGCACATAGGAACATTAGTCTTGCATTTAGTGCTGTGTCACAGATTTCTTTATGCAGCACAGTTCAGTATGACTGCTACCTTCCTCATTCCTCCCTCTTAGCAAGGGTAAGATTACCTTAATTAAGAAGGATAATAGCAATTAATTTCCACTCATGTTTTGAAAATAGATAATTCATGGACTTCATTCCTGTCCTTTGTTCATGGTTTAATTTCAGCTGTAGTGAGTAAATAGCCTTGAAGTTTCCCCAAAATAGTGTAACATCAGGAACAATCCTGTAGTCCACTGGGAAAAGGCTTCATTGAAAAAATTAACAGTGTAATAGAGGATGACTAGCCTACTATTGTTATACTCTGAGTGTATGTCTGAAATATGAGCATTGCATACTGTTATCTACCAACTGATTTTGAATAGTATGTGACATACAATAATTTGTTTTACAATACAGTTCCATAGCTTGTTATATTTTTCTTGATGCAGAGCACATTTTTTAAGGGTAGAGATTTAGAATCTAAGATATTGTAATTTTGAAATATGCAGCATAGAAGAGATATTTGGAAATACATCAAAATGCCAAGTATTGGTTTTATATAAATGAAAGCTACAGAAATTACCTGCTTTTCTCATCTAGGATCATTTAAGTAGCAGTAGTTTCTTTGCTACAAGCAAAATTGTGTGATCATCTTCAGGAAAAACATTTTTTTGGTGAGAATGTTCTTAGAAATCTTGGAGATATTGGGAAATCCTCTTCATATAAATAACACAACTGTGTTCTGTCTGCATTTACCTGGCAAGTCTATTATCTTAAACATTGTTAAGTATTGGCAGAGATGATTGATTTAAGAGTTAGATAAAGCAGCAGCTATTAATATCAAACTGGCCACCATTATACTTCGAGAACTTGAAACACTGCTTTACAAAATTGCCTTGAAGAATTGCTGAAATTGGTAGGCAAATATTTTTGAATGAGAAGCAGTAATTCTTGGTGTGATTTTCAATGAAAGCATCATTAAAAGTCATATCTAAGGAAGCACTTACAAATCTGAAATTTGCATTTCAAAATTTTTAAAAGACTGCGAATGTACTAATGTACTTGTAAGGCTGATTGCTAGGGAAGTATTACCAAGATGCATGTGAGTTCATCAGAAATTATGCATCCATGCATACCTATGCCTAATCGCAACCTGATATGCCTAAAGCCAAGCAAGAAAAAAATATTTTAGGCATATAGCTCATTGCTGCCTTAGCTGGGTATTGTCAGTGATCAGACAGCTGAGTTTTGTGACCCTTGAGTATAGTATTTAACTATTTATGCTGTGGCACAGTATTGATACTGTTAATTCCTTTCATGGAGCTACAGGCTTACTTTTTCTGTTTCTATGTTAAATGTCTCAGTGTAATTCTGATCACTTGAAGAAAAAAAGGTTTAGAGGGGGAAAGTTTGATCTAACATTTTTTAGCTTATATATTTGTCTCTTTCAAAATGCATTTCCAAGACCCTGGAAAGAAATATCAATTAGTTTTCATTTTCAAATGATAATTAATCCAGTTTAATGAATCTAAGGGGAGTTGACCAGGAAAAATATATTCACTGACAGCCAATGCCAAGGGCTTCCAGAGTAGCACCACAAGCATCATAGGAAGATCTGTGAAATTCATTGACGTTCACCTAGAAAATGCTGTATCTCTTGCTTTTCAATGGTCTATAAAAGTGTTCTAAAATCATGCTATAGAACTGTAAAATGTGACTGATGAAGGTTTATGAGCAACGGATGTGTTGCATTCTCTGGCTTCATTATAACAATCAACAAGATCAGCAGCGAGATTGTTAGTAACAGTAACAATTCACCAGTATTACTTCTGTTATATCAATTATTTTGATGTTTTAATGTTGTTAGTAGATCATAGTACTGTGAAGCATATCTGTCTACCAGGTTATTCATCATCAGGTTGGCAAACCTGTGATGATGTGATGTTTAAATGTTATCATGAAGCTGGCAGTGAATACCATAAACCATGAATCAGCTAAAGGATCTTTACATTATCTAACAAGGGTAGGTAGCAGTCAGGCTTTGAGAAGGCTAGATCAAGGTTGTTTCCTAATAAATAACAATAGTAACAGATAATTACCATCTTTTCATGTGGTTGTCATTATTATCTTTAGACATTTCTTTAAAGGACAGACAAATTTCCCATTATGTTTTATATACTTTTTTGGAATTAGGCAGAATGTAAAAAAAACCCACCATATAAAAACCACCTGTTTTCTCTCCCCTTTTTACTTTTATATTTATTGTTGTCAAGTAATTGCATCTTTCAAATTTTGTTGCCTCAACTTTACTCTTGAATCTTTTAACGATTCAACATTTTTGAATGAAATAATTATGATCTGGCTTTTTATCTAATAGGTTTAATGTTTTTAAAGTACTATGCATGCCTTGTATTTCTGTCACGGTTTAGGGTCAGGGTGGCCCCTTAACAGATGCTCTCTGTTAACCCCCCTCTCTACACAAAGGGGAAGAGAAAGGGAATAAGGGAGAGAGAATTAGCAATTAGAAAAGGAAACAGCTTTAATGAAAATCATAATAATAATAATAAAACTAGAATATTTACAAATATATACAAAACTAGTATCGAACTCAAACCCCCCAATGGTAACTGCATTGCTGTCACCACTGATGCTGTGGAGCAGGCACCAGAGGAGTCCCAGTACTGGGCCCCGCAGCAGATATGAGTTGTGTTAAGGAGATGGATTCTGGTATCAGATTCAGGAACACACTGACTGGGATTGGAGGCAGAATGGACAGAGTCCTCCTTGGATGGTCTGAGGAGGGAACCAAGAGAGGAACTTAGCGAAGCCAAGCAAAGTTGGCATAGAGGTCCTAGGGGGGAGAAGAGCCTGAGAGCACCCAAAGAGAGAGTGATGAGTGAGCAAGCAAGCAATCAAACAACCTATAGGCCCTCCAGATCCCCCTGCTTTATACCAGATATAACGTATATGGGATGAAATACCTCATTGGTCAATTTGGGGTCACCTGCCCTGTCTGCTTCTACCTACAGTTGCAGCCTTTCACTTTCCTGCTCCCCCCAACGTGGTACACAAGATCCAGCAGTGGCCTTGGTCTGCATACCAATCCTTGGTAGTAACTCTAAACATGGGATGTTATCATTGCTAGCAGGAGACACTGTGAAAACAGTCTGCTAACTTCAGAAAGTGCAGTTAGTTAGAAGAACTGAGCTGAAAAGTAAAATCCCTGAACAGAATTAGTTCTGTTCTCACTCAAACCAGGACAATTTCAAATGCAAGATTATGTGTTTTCTTCCAAGCAGAAACAACCCAGTTTACTCATCACTTTATTATTTAGTAAGCTATTGTAATGGATATCTACAGTACTTTCATATTTAAAGTCTATTGTGGCTTCTGGTGATCAATGCTAGACATTTATTATGGACAAAATTGGTATGTATTATTTCCTGATTACTTTCAGGACACTAATAGAGAAATAGATCTGTGCAGATTTTTAGCCAGGATTTGTGCTGTGTGTTGATAGACTTTTATTATGTGGGCAGACTGCTCTATTGTCATCTATTTTCTCTGAAACTTAAAAAAAAAAGGAAAAGAAATAAGAAAAAGAAACTAAGGTAAAGGAATGCCAGGAATGCCATAGAAAATATGTAAACTTTCATAGAATAATATTTAACAAATGTGAAACTTTCATAACTGCACTATTATAAAACATAAGGCTGTAATGTCTGACTTGTTCCATCATGTTCACCTGTGAAATATTATTGAGAATTGTTTGTCTTGTAACGAAACTAACCAGGAACTGATGCCTTTACTTTTGAACACCTAAAAGATTAAATGAGGGTGTTTGTTCTGCAATGAGCTGTACCTGAGCAGAGATATCTGTGTAATGCCCTTTATACTATGTAAGTGTATATTGCTGACTGAACCTTTTTGCTGCAGGAGAAATTCTTTTGAATTGTAAGATGTTAAAAAAGCATTTATGAAAAATAATAAAAGGAAAATATTTTAGAATTGTAGTGAAAACTGTAATTCAACACACATGAAAAAATAGATTTCCTTATTTCTGCATTCTGTACTGTGGTTTCTAGACTGTACGGAAACTCTACCTGCCTCTTTCAATACCAGAAAAATCAAAAGGGTTGAGATACTACAGAAATGAAACAGTTGTTGCCACATATAAACATTTAAAAAAGACAGTGAAACACTCGTTTTCATTAAAAAAAAATCTTTCTGATATAGAATCAGTCTTTTCTTATACTATGCTAAGATTGTGTTACACAAATGCTATATAGCTCATGCTGTGTGGTACAAAGCAGAATCAATAATTTCTTCTCCTCCTCGTAATTGCCAAGAAAATTAATTAGTTACTGACAGCTTTTTATTGAAGACAGTTTCAGGAATGGAGGATTCAAGCATGGATCTTTCTCAGTCATCCTTATTGTTCTGGCCTTAAATTTGTTTAGGCAGATATTGCAGCTGCCTGAATTTATGTTTCAGTGTCCTAGATTTTCATGACTGACAGGCAGTACCCCATGAATAATCAAGGCTTAGGAGCATAGCTTTCTTGTGCTTGAACTCTAATCAATAGTACAATAGTAAGAATAAAATCTTCTACTATACTCTCATTAAAGGTCTCTGATTTTGGCATTTCCTAGTAGCAGTATGATAACACTTTGTTTGAAAGAATAAAAAAAAACCAAAAAAACCACCACCACCACCAAATAAAAAACCCCAAACAAACAAAAAAACCCAAGTAAAATAAAATCAGAACCTCAGTTTGAACACTGTGAGTTTCTAATGTTAACATTTAAACTGGAAAAATATTGTAATGTAGAATCCACAAACATAGAATCCATGATCATCTGGTTAAAAATTTCTTTTCTTGATTTTAAGTTGTATTCAACAGTTAGCAAACACTAAATATTTGGATTCTTTTTCAGAATATTAATTTCAAATGAATATGTATTTTTGTTAGACACTGGTAAAGCATTGGCCTAGTTATAAGCCTAGTTACAGCCTAAATTCTGAAGTCATCTATCAAACAGAAGGTTCCAGCTCAAAAAATGAGTACAAAACAGTCATATGGAACTTCACTTGGGGAGTGTAGAACATTTTTAAGAATGCAGGCTAAATTACACTTTTTGTCAGCTATGCTGCAAAACATTTTCAGGGGAAAAAAAAATCAGATTCAAATATATTGCCTGAAGCTGGATGGAGGAGAGCAGAAGAGTCTGAAACTATTACAATTTATAATACAGCATAACAAGATGAGAAGAAAAGATATGGTTAGATCGTTCTGATCTATTTCTTTTGGCAATGGGGTATATCATTACAACTTTCTTAATGCAAATATTGCCCAGGATACATTATAGTAATGGGAGGTAAAAATAATCTGACCATAAATTTCTAGTTTCCCCTTTCTTTGTCTCTTTTTAAATTCTGCAGAAGGGATCAAAGTTATAAACTCTAAAATTGTAGAAGAAATAAAAGCCCAACCGCATATATTTTAATTAGACTTAGGTTCCAAAAGTCTAAAAAAAAAAAAAGAAGACATTTGAGGTTCCTAATTCCCTTTGTTTGCTTTTGAAAATCTTTTCTTAGACATTGATTAGACTGTGGACTTCTAGTTGCATTATTAGGAATAGAAGCTTTTGTTCTCTGGTAATGAGCACCAATTGACAAAGTCCTGTAGTCTTGTGTGTAGGTCCACTGGCAATCATTATTGTGCTGCATTATTGTTTATTGGCAAACTTGATCCTAAATAGTTATTTCTTTCTTATGCTTTTGTTGGTTAACCATTTTAGGATCCCTGTCCTGTTCAAAGTTTCCACACAAGCTGTCATGCGTTTCCTCTAGCCAAATTAATGAAAACACCTAAAGACAACATTCTTTTCCCCATTTATAGAGGATCTAGAATACTCACCTCTGTTGACTCTTCCCATGCTACAATCACTATGGGACAATGCTGAGAACTATTTTCATACCCCTTCTATGCAAAGCAGGTTTCTTAAATATGTAGACCCAATGGAAACAATATATAATGAAACAATGAATGATAAAAAAAAAATACAGAAAAGTTATAATTAAGAACATTAATTGGTCTGTATGGAGTAGTGGGATTCTTTTTTATCTCTGCCACAAATTCACTAAGGAGTGCTGTCAAAGACCTGCATATCCTGTCATACTTCACTTTATATTGCAAATATCTCTTCCTATCCTCTTTTTCTTTATTACCAGCTTAGATACAGTATTTGGGTTTTCAAAATATTAACTTAATAAGATCAGAAGAAATTAATTTACTCAAAATTAATGACAAAATTTATAGTTGCTTTCCTTTTCTTGGTAGTCAACAATAACAAGGATTGTCTTATAAGAGAATTTCATTTAAGGAGTTATGAGGAGGGAGAATTGGGAATTGTTTTCCATTCATTAAATATTTCATAGACAACTTTATCAACAAGTACTATGAATGTTAAGCCTGCATGCATGTATTTTGTAAATAGCAGCAATAACACAAAGCAGGTGGTGAGCTTGCACATTTCTTTCCCTACATATCATCATATTCTGAGGATTTCTTCTGTTCATGGTTGGCTCCCTGTAACAGAAACTGGAACCACAGTCTTATTTCTGCTCCTTGGAACAATTTCAGTTTCAGTAGGATCAAATCTATCTACCTTGTTAGCTGCTGCAGTGGTTACTGGAATTCCATTAGCTGAGCTTTCATTCCCAAATGCTCCAATTTCAGTGCACTATATTTCATTTTCAGTACATTTTACCTTATGATGCTTTAGTATAATTAATTTTGCAGGTTTTGGCTGTACTTTATGGAATAAGTTGGTTTAACTCAAGTACATGGATAATTAGATATCTAGATTTTCACATTGTATCCCATATTTGACTGTTAGCTCACTTTTGAAATATATTTTTCCCTGTAGTGTCTTAAAGATTTGAAAAAAAACATACTTCAAGTCTGTTGAAAAGTGAAAAATTTTATACTGATATATATACACATTGATGTCAAGTAGAAAAATTCATATAAATAGGACTTTCCATTTCTATGGAATTATGTAGTTACATAGTAGATTGAAGTTCTTGTGGGATAAATGTAATATGTTTTTGACAACTGCTGATGTCAGAGTTGTGAATGAAGGTGCAAGTTCAGCTCTGATAAATTATGAGGGTAAATTTTCTATAGTAAGTCTTACTAAGAAGTGGTAGGGGGCAAAATCATCTTTTATGATGTTACAGTTCTAGATGCAGATTACCACTTATAACAGAAATGGAAAAAGAAAAAGGAGATGGGAGAGAGAGAGGAAGGAAAATAAAAGGGAAAAATCTTAATATGTTTTGTATAGCTGAGAAATAGAGATGAAAATTCAGTCTTATGTGTGATTCTATAAACTCTTTACATACTAAGATAAACTCACTAAGATAAACTTCTTCTCTTTGTGAGTATGTCTGATTTTCAGGAGAACAATTATTTACTGCCATTCTAATAGTATATTAGAGAACAACTAACAAATTTCCTTTATTTGCTTTCTACTTTCAAGCGTCTGCATCTGCAGAAGCATATACCAGAATGTCATGAACAACACGCCTCACCACAACTCTATGAAACAATGTTTAGTAATCAGCAAAGTGGAAAACAGAGATCATCTTTTATTAAAAGATAATAATTCCATAAGTCATGAAAGACACTATAAAACATTGCAACAATTAATGATTCAACTCTTTTCAGCAAAGAAGCTCTAGTGGTATTTCTCCTTTAATATCAGTACGTAAATCCCACTTTATATAGAAAGAATCCTTTTAAAATGTTCTACCTTCATGGTGTATCCAAGTTGCTATCATCTTTTTATTGATGTGAACAATAATACTTTACAGTTTTAAAAGTAGGGAGGACAAAATCTCACTTTAGAACGTTTCATTCACATTTAATATCATCAACTAAATATAAAAAAATATAAAGCACAAGAATTTTCTCTCTCTCAAAAGGATCAAACTGCAGAAGAAAACATCAACAAGTGCCTAATTCTCCATTTGGAGCCTTATTTTTACATGTATACAAAGCTTTTTGTTTACAATCAGCTCTTCCTTGTGCATTCTGCTGATAGTATAAGCATCATGAAAATTTTGTTTATATAGAAGGCCTTGTTTCCTTTAAGATTGGCATGTGTTTGAAACCTGAATTATTTTTAAATGGTTTGTTTTTCCTTAATAATAAACCCAGAAAACAATCTTTAATCAT